>JAJMJX010000004.1:0-152041 GCA_030563745.1 Kodamaea alishanica (nom. inval.)
TAACCGACTCATTTCCGGATGGACCTGCAATAACAGTGGTGTACGTTGACGTGTAAGAGCCGGTCCAAGTGGTTGTAACTGGGGCTTCGGGCTGTTCAACAATGATAGAAGCAGTCTTGCCTGGAATTGCAGAAACGGTCAATGTGGTTAGGGCAGTAACGTCGGTAGACACGGTGATAGGAGACGCAGTGGGAACTGGGACTTCAACAATAACAAAGCCAGTTTCACCAGGGGTTGCTGGAACCGTAATAGTTGTGTTCGCTGTAAGGTTGCTTTTGGTCAAAGTAGTTGTTAAAGTTAATGGTGGTACGAAATAAACTATCGTTTCTGTTCCTGTCCCTGTAGTAAATGGTAGCGTAGTGATACTGGTGGTTGAGCCATTGTAAGTAGTCACATCGTATTGTATATCATTACCCGATGAACCAGGACCAGTATTAGGTGTGTCAGCCCAATAAACGGATTCACCGTTATTAGTGACCAGAGAAGCACCGTTACAAACATATGTGTTAGTGTAGGTTAAAGCCAAATTTGCGATGGCCGGTCTAAGGTTTTCAATGCTTAAAAATGGACGATATGGTGAAGGAAGAGACAGATAAGTGATTGAAAAATGTGTTGGATCACAAGTAGTATTAAATTCAAAGCTTTGAGCATTGGTCGGCAACCCCCATGCATTAAGATTATTAGTTATTTCTGCTTCGGCAGTTGAACAGTTGAGAATACCATTGCGGATTACACTTATACCTAAGGTTCCATTTTCATAACCCGTACTGCACCACCCCGCAGCAAGGTATAATTCGTCGATATTGTCGCTAATGAAATTATCAGCGAAAGTGATAACTGTTTGGTTAAGAAGACTAGGTTGAAAGGTAGCATTCGTAGAAAGTGGAGTACTTCCTTCGTAGTATGTCACTGTATCTGTTCCTGTAGAAAATGCGTTTGCACAACTCAAACTTGCTGAGCTTGCTGTACCACCAACATTGAAAGTGACAGGGAACGTAATGGATCCAACTAGATTAGTAGAAGGATTAACAAGTGCACCTATAGTGCAATTAAGAGAGTTAGCAAGTGATTGTGCATCATAAAGAAAATTGCATGTCGCGTATACAAAACCGTTGACTTCTAAGTCAATGGGAGTAGTAGGCGTATAAATTGGAGTGGAGCATGGCACGGTAAGCGAAAATGTATCCCCTGGTTTATCAGTAGCACCATTTATTTTCCAACTGAGATCACTTATCCATTCTCCCTGGGATGGGCCAGCGTATCTGTAACCGCCAGAATTGTACCAGATCAATGAGTTAAAGCTAGTAAACACACCAGATATATCTGATGCGGAGGCGACAATTGCCGATGCAGCGCATAGAACCAATTTCTTTGGAAACATCAACTTGACAGAGGATAATGATTGCGAAAAAAAATATAGGATCGTAGTACGAATTTATTCTTTTTTGCCAACAAAACAGCTCTTCGTTGAGAACATTCAAAAAAATATTATTTATTTTCGAAAGAGGAAGCTTTTGTGTAAGTAGCATGCATACAAAAATGAGGCACTTGAATACATAGTCTGTGACCTTTGGGTTCCTTTGATACTTGACACAAACTTATGTTATGCATTTGTGTAATGGAATTTAAATTTTTTGGCTCTGAATAAAAAATTATTAAGGTTATCTTTATTTTAAGGAATGTCTAAACTGGTAAAAGTAGGGCATAGATGCATAAATTATCGAGGTTATATTTATTATACGGAATGTCTAAACTAGTACAAGTATAGTTGCATAAATTGCGTTATATATCCTGCATATGCAGACATACAACATATCTATGCAATTCTTCTTCTTAAAATGTTTTTACACCTCGAAGTTTTTGTTAACGCCTCAAAAAACTCATTAAAAGCAGAATAAGAGCGAAAAAAATTATTCACATCTTTATACCTTCATTGCGAACATATTGCTGTACACATATTCCCTCTATATATCGCAGGATGGAAGTCCATTGTACAATGTTACTGTGCTTCGTAAAAAAATGCCGTATATTGCACTATTCTTTTATTTATTAAAATGATGGGAAACTCAATTAAACTACGCTTACAATAATACCGATGATGCCTGTATATTAATCTGCAGAGCTTCTTAAACAAATAACCAAAAGATAAAATTTCTTTTCGTCAAAATGCAATTCACTCTTACAAAGGGAGTGTCTTAGAAAATATTGGCCATTTTATAACCACGCCTCAAAAATGCAACGCAGCTCGCTTTTATATTAAACTTTTCAGTTTTCATATTAAGCCTTCTTTTTATTCATCTTTATTGATTCCTTAAGGTGTACAGATGGTCCATCAATTGAAAAAGAAAAACCTATCATTTAGGGAATCAAGATTTCATCATGTTGCAAAGAAACGGATAAAAATCATGGATCTTAATGTCTGCTTTGCATGAAATAGTGAGAGAGACGTTTACTGAACGCTGAAAGTATTACGCAATCAAACGCCCACCAATAAGCACAAAAAGGGTAACAAAACATTTAAATCTGTGATCATAAAAGATTTTAAGCCAACCACTTTATTATTCTTTACTATAGTGTTCTATCTTATTTTTATTACACAATTGGCTCGGCTTTACTTGAAGTAGATTGGTAAATCTAACAGAATGGAAAGTGCTACAAATTCAGATGCATTTTAACCGCAATACAGTAGGCGCAGCAGAAATTACAAATTAAGACACATGTTAAGCGCGATACAGTTGGCGCAGCAGATATTACAGATTTGCGTTGATTGTTCTCACTTAGCTAAACTCCGTATCCATATTCTATGCAAATTTATTACCAGGCTTTTCAATACCAGAAAAATACAATGCGTCTCCTGCAAAACAAAAGTGTTTCTAAATTTAAATACAATTTTCAAATCTATGAAGACCACGAGCATAAATTCGGTGTTATCAAAGATCCACACTCGACGAAATATCATACACCGACCTACACAGTATAGGAGTGTTGAGTGAAAAATCACTAGCAATTTTTATTGATGCCCAACTATAAATTAAAAGATCAACAAATTTTTTGCCAAGAGCATTACTTTTCAATACCTTGTGCATATTAAGAAATTCTGTTTTCTGTTTGCTTATTTTTTGTGCTTGTTGATTAATTTATTTAATCTTGCAGATACGAATACCGGATGGGAAGACTAGCAGATACGAATTCCGGAAACGGCAGACTAGCAGATACGAATTCCGGAAACGGCAAACTAGCCGATCCGGTTGGTCTTAAGGTATCATCATTTGTACAAGTCAGTCATTTATTGTTATCAGCAGGAGGTGTGCACTTTATCCAGTGTTTTAAAATTCGAAGCAAAGAATCCGCGAAGAGCTTACTCCTTATTTTCCTGAAACTGTCAATCATTTAACGTAATAAATTTTAAAACCACCTTAAATGCCACTTTAGCTTGTAAACGATTCATGGAATATCAGTCCTTATTTTGAGCAATTTTAAAAAAATATGCAGCATTTGCAAATCTTCTACATGCATCGATTAGTTGAATTACCACATTTTCTTCCTTCAACAAACCTATTAAAAATAGTCTCTATAAAAATTAATTGCAGCCTATTGAAGTATATAGACAATTAATAGGCATAAAAAAATAATAGTTGAACACAAAAATAAACACTTCGCAATCAATTATTGATTCATTTAATTTTCTGCAGCTATTGTGCAATACAAACGTATTCTACCGATTGATAAAAATAATACTCGGGTACGTATTGCCGAATGACTCCCTGAATCTCATCTTAATATTTTTTATTACTCGGTCACCAATTTAAAATTGTGTTGGGATAAAAATCAAAATATTATAAATCCGAAAAAATATTGATGCTATGTATCACCCTCATTCTACGTGGAACTATCGGCGGTGTATAGGGTAAAAAAAAATACTTTTAGGTTCGTGCCATTTTCTTGTTGTGTCATATAACATGTCCGAACGAAAATTTTAAGCGCTTTTAGTTATATTGGTCTTGTACACTTTAAGTAATGAGAGTCACAAAAATCCTAACTATGACACCTCAATTTGACATCAAGTTATTAATCTACGAAAACGCTCTTGTATTCTGTTTCTGCGTAAAAAGGGCTGATTCGAAACTTCAAATAGTCTTAATGATAGTTCCCTCAATTACCTTTTGAGATTTGCCGTGGATAATTATTAATCAATGCGTGATACAAAATACGCAGACCATAAGCCGCACAAAACAAATTAATAATCTTATCACAATAAGATGTTCTGTTTATGGGAATCAAAATGCAAGAAAAATTAGACGGAAATTTATTGATTTAATTGAAGTATTATCATGCTATATTGAGTTGGTTTGCAAAGCAATACGAATCACGAAATCCCATAAGAAATTCAAGATATTTTTAAAAACTTCTTGAAAAGATGGTTTCAAGCATTTTTCCAGACGTGGGATATGTACCATAAGAAATATCAACAAAATAAACAAATTTCATGGACACGTCGGCTTTATCATAAGAGCGCAAAAATTGCCTTTGAAATTGTATTACGCCAAAGTAACATGCATAGTTTTTAGTCTTGGCGAACACAAACCAAGTTGAGGCGTCGAAGCGAATATACGGAATTATTTTGAAATTTTCACGAGTACACAAAACCCATGCATGTACATGTAAATAGAAACATAAACTAAAACATTAGATTGATTACAAATTTTAGCTCTTGCATTCCGACTATTACCCGAAGCCGCAGTGTATCATCTCATTCTACACCAATTCTGCCAACCAATTTTTCGCAGGGTATGCGGTAAAACAAAGGTCTTTTTAGGTTTGAACTATTATCTTGTTTTGTCGGATAGCAGAGTACAGCCATTTACTTTTATATACAGGCTAAATTATGTAATTACCAAGATAATGATCTTAAAAATCTGCTCTAAAATAGTTCATACCGCAGTAGTTAGTGTCCCTAAAAAATAACAATTTTTTTTAAAATTTCCATTAATTGTCCAATACGCATGGTTTTCTTCAGATATAATTTCCTTATGCACGTGATGGGTCATGTGCACTTTCAATTTAGAACGCTATTTTTCACTCCAGACCTATCTTCACAAGAAATATTCAAACGTTTTCGGCATAGCATCAAATACTGAGGGAAAAAATTGGAATACCAGCAATCCTAAAGCTTCTACTAGTAGTCTGCTAACTCTTTCTATATTGCCTGATAATAGATAAAACAGAAACTATATTTCGCCTACAAGCAATAATGAATTACCTAGATATGCCACCTTCTTTGTAGGAAACTATCCTCCTTTACTTCATACAGATGAAACAAGAAGCTCCTATGTCCGAACTACACCACCAGAAATAAAGTTAAACTTGTTAAGAGTCCACTGAGTTGTGTTGCGTGACCACAGTACATAGTAAAGCTAGCCGCTCTACAGGGAAGGTGGGCACATACATGCGCGGATCCTTCATATTTGGCAACATTAACTTACATTAGTTGTCCGTGTTTTCCCTAAACAATGCATTATCACCTGCTGGTGGTGCGAATCTAGGTAATACAATATGAAACCTCTTAAATGCTGCAGTACTACACACGCACCGCCTTCTTAACTCCAGTTATGCCAATGCCGTAACTAGTCATGCTGTGACCAAATCGTGTCAGTAGTCTACAAATAAGTTTGAAAAGACAGTCGGTGAATGCGCTACCTAATATATTTTAAGTATTTTGGATTGTAGCTAGGATGTTCGTCTTCCTGGAAATCATCGAAGAAGCCCGGATACACCGTGCATCAGAGAGCATAAGAGTACTCTATTGGTCTCAATTCAGTAATGATAATTGAAGGGTACCATGAGCTTGTGAGGGATAAGAAGTTAAGGTTAAAAATTCAATAGTTGAACGGAAAGAGCAGATATGACTCGATAGGTAGCCAACTTCCTCCACATCCCGTAAATAAATTAAGGGCATTACCCCTTATTTTTTGCAGTGGAATTTTATCCAAAGAAAGGAGCTTAAAGATGAAGAGATGATGCTCTTTCGAATCTAATTTGATATCGTGAGTAAGACTTGAATGGTGCAAAATCGGGAATTGTGCGTCATTGAATGCAACCACCTTCATAGTTGTCTAGTTTCAATGAGGCGTAGCTTCCAGCTGACAACCAATTAGTATTCTAGGCTGAGAAATTAAAAAGGGAGAGTTTGCAAGTTTATTTGTTTAACAATTGTTTTTATAGTAGACTTGGTGCTTGACTATTAGGTTTATTATCAATTTACGACATGAAACATTGTCGGATTTTAGGTTACAAGTAGCCTGCACGATATGGTTTCCATATACGTATCAGCGATCAGTTATGTATCAATTTTTGAACATATCCTTGAATCAATGAAATTTTTTGGACACTTATCTGCACTCCAATTTTACTACGAATTGTGTTGAATCAAATTGAACGCCGCACCACTCCAAAATATCTAACGTTTCAAGAGGCCTCTAAACTTGCCTTTTGGTTTCTGTGTGCAACATGATTAACAACGCTAGAACCAATAACTGAAAGCAAAAAGGAAGCATACTAATGGCTCTACTTGTATCCCCTGCTATTTCATATGCTACCATTGCCATTTAAATTTTTACGAATCCAAAGATGTGATGATAAAAAGAGACATATTAAAATAGTTTCAACGTTATATACCATTAATAGAATAATAGGCGTTAAGCGTCCTGCTCCTCATCTGCCCAAGGTTCTCCGCTACCTTCCCACTAAACGGTAGATTATCTTTCAAAATGTATTTCGATAATCAACAAGAAGCATTTGGAAATGAGTGAGATGATTTTGATAATATATTTTTCATTAGATGAAACCCTTTCAATGGTGGTTCGTCGCGTGTTTTTTAAATCTTCGGTAGCGTCACTTTGCATTGTCCTGGTTAATTTCCGGTTTTCAATCACCCAATTTCGATTGAAGCCGCCACGGATAATGCACGTTTCAATAGCGATGCCTACGGCATGGCTTCCATATTCTTAATGGGTTGAGGTGGCTCCGGCCATTCAACAAGAGAAGAAATGCCTCGCACATTAAATAAGGTTAAAACCCCTTTTAATATCTTTGAAGGTATAAAGTTCCTTTAGAGATAATACAAAGAACTGCAAGTCTAGGTAGACTCAGATGCGAAAGCTGTTTTATTTGACATTAAAATGTACTATCTAATAGTATTACATCTGCAAATTTCTCGCCCAAGTTTAGTTGATCAAGGATTTTGGTAAGGAACTCATACTCATATGACTGCGATTTAGCATTGCTATCGTGGGAGCAACGCTATTTATTTGAAGTCTTGTTGCTACAAGTGGGCGCTTGAAACCTTGAACAGGTGTAACCAAAAGGCTTGATAAAAGAGCTCTGGAACACCTTCACCAAAGGCTTCAACTAGAACATCATCACAATACTCAATTGATGCCCGATATTTGCAAAGAGATGTCAATTCCAATCTGTCGTCACGAGTTGAGGGTTCATGCTTACATCTACCAACATCTGGTCATTTGTAGCTGTTTCCATCAAACCACAGCCCATCAAGACCGCCACGTTACAAAGTACCCTATGCTTGTGGAAATGGCGTCTCGCAGTTGAGAATGGTATCCCCACTACTTCTAATTAACTTTGCAAATGTTCAAGGACTTTGGCAAATCATATGGTCTGGAATCTTTTAAAATCTAAGGATTTAGTAAACTTTTAAAATTCAAATCATCCTCAAAAGCAGCTACCTTTCCGACTTTTAAGTGAAGAATCAAAGCGGTTTTCTTGTAACCAAAATTTTAAATCGCAGGTTTTTGGTTAATTGAAATTAATTTATAGCAAAAGTATTTTACACTTGTTTGGCTTATTTTGAATTGCGGGGTATATTTGACTTGAACATAAATGGAAATATATTTAAGTCTGAAAGGTGCCTCAAAGTTCCTAAGAGCTGTTGTTTTGTACAATGAAGTATCAAATCCAGCTACTAATGATACCTGCGAGGAGGTGAACCAAATATATTCGGACTATTGCCAAAACTCTGAGGCTCATGGTTTCGACCCACAAATGGATCCCAGGACAAACCATTCATCTATTTTCTTCACAATATGATGAAAATACAATATGAGAACTGGTTGGATTCTGGTATAGTCCTTTTATTTTTCGCCGTTAAAACCAAAATTCGCTTGTATTTGAATTTGTATTTGTAGCCACCTAGTTTATTTGTATGCAAATATGAAACACGATAGATTCGCTTATATCTAAAAAAAAAATAGTCAACAACAGAACGGCGTATCAAAAACCTAAGAAATATGCTTCTTGCTAAAGAATTTTAATTTTATATGTTTTATTACATAACCGTGGATAAATCGCCAAAATTTAACAAGATCCAAACATAGCAATCAAAAGCTCTGAACTTGATTTTATTGTATTATCTATGACATTTTCAATGCACGAAGTTCGTGCATAAAAAAATCAAAAAAGGTAAACTCGAGTTTGCAGTAAGGCAAAAGTCTCGGACTTAAGTTCAAAAGTAGTATTGAGCCGCACACTATTCGGATTCTGCGAAAATCAACTTTTCCATCGATTAAGGTAACATTTAGTGAAATGCCAACATACTTAGTGATCATATTGGTTTATAATAATCAATTTAATGAGTATTGCAAAAAATTGTACACTTTCAGGGTTATTTTGACTCATTTGGTATCCAGTTTATTCAAGTTTTGTCGACAAAAGCAGTACGAATTTTAATGGTAAAGAAAAACTTTCGCAACTTTTCTTCAACTTTTTACAAAATTTCTAAAAAAAATGATTTTTTTCATAAAACTAAGTACGAAAGCTTTTCGCATCCATTTACACGAATTATCAAACAACTTCATTTGATATCATTTTTTTAAGAGTACGTGATTTAACGAAATTAATTGTGGTCGATTTCGTCTAATTTCTTGAATTCCTTTCAGTATTAATTTCAATATTTCTCAGTTTATTTCAGTCTAATTCAGCCTTTATTTCAGTCTTTGATTTTTTTGTTTTCTTCGCAAAATAAAATCTGCAACTTATTAAAAGCAAGCACAGATTTTGGGGACCCAGGAAAAGATTCTAATTGGCCATAACAGTACAATCAATAACTAATCCAAAATTTCACATTCACAATCAATATTATGTACCAATATGTAAAAAAAAAATTGTACCCGATATGCAGGTTTGCCAATTAGCACTGCGGGGCTCGTATTAAAATCGTAATAAACAGCCTACTTCCAAATTTTAGCAATTTTTCGATCTCATTAAAATATTTAACTTTTTTTTTTACGCGGTCAATTTCTACTCAATATCATAGTTCCCCATATTTCTCTTGATGTGTTATTCCTTCTATAAAAAGTTCACTGATAATTATCGAGCAATACCGTCACACTATGTATTAAGAAATTGAATACGTAGAATTTTTAGTTTTTAAGTAAATAAATTTCAGTAAAGATGTATTATTCGTATCACGTGACTTTGAAAGGGTTTTTCGTAAGAGCCCCTTTATGAAACAGGCGAATCGAGCCGAGCGCTTGTGCTTTTGCAAACAAAAATGGTTTGCGGCAAAAATTATAGACCCCATGCAGTTGGTGATGTGCAGTTGTTACCAAAATAAGTAGATCTGTTATGAGCCGAATAATAGCTGAGCCTGAAAATATCAATGACATACTTAATTCTTCTATTCTTTGTTTTGCGCTATTTCCTTTATTTACATGAGAACAATGTATGCACGGTGGAATATCAAAAATGTGCTACAGAATAAATTGTCAAATAGGGACTCTTCAACACAAATACAGCGAAGATTCAAATGCAGTGTTTAGCGGTAGGCATGAATTTTTTCAATAGTATTTACAACATGTAAACAATACTTTCAGCCATTTGTTGGGAAAATTCTGTTTCTAATATTTTACATATTGCTTTTATTACGAGAAGTTGACTTGATTTCTTTTCTCTTCGTTATTCTAATGATTCTTTCTTCTTCTCTCCACTCCTAACGATGCTTTCTTCTTCTCTTCGTTATTCCAGTAATGCTCTCTTCTTCTCTTTTGAACCTTAATGCATGTGGTTTTTTTCTATTCTCCTGGAGGAACTTCGTCTCGCAAATTTCTGCGTAAGAATTATTTTTTGATGAAACCGCTATGCATCGAAAAAATTTACGACAATTTCGCAAAGACAGGACAAATCAATATATTGTTTGAAAGATTACTGAAGGGCTTTCTTTGTTCCTAATTGTGTAAAAAAAACTTATTGTATTTAGATATCCAGAAAACAATCCGAAGGGTCTTCGCTTGAAACGTAAAACATATCAAAGGAAAAAGAATCTGTATACAAAAGCTTAATTCAAATTGCAATGTATAAAGTCAAGTTTACGAGTGAGCAAGAACGGTTAAGGCGTATGTTTCTTAAAACCTTATTCGAAGCAAGCGTGGACTTTTCCTGGGCATAGCAAGAATATAAGCTCTTGACCGCATTGCATTGCATTGCATTGTATTAATGTCCAAATTCTTTTTCAACAGCTTTTTTACTTTATGCGGTCGACCGTATTTGCTTAGCGTAAACAATTGTCAATTCTTTCGTATATGCCTTTCCTTGAGAATAGCCAATCGGCGTCGAGTATCATCAATTTAGTCCATACATTAATATTATTTGTTTCGCGAATAGATGCATGTGTTTTACCAGATATTAGCAAGCCTGCTTCGTTTGCAATTGCATCAAAGCTGCCAAGGCTTTCTTGATCTTTATGATTCCTCTTTAAATTACAAATTCGGAACTCCCCTCACCAATTTATAAGTATTTTTCATAGTGTAGATCTAGGATTTCTCGTTCCTTGTATTTCTCTTCCATACAAAACTTTAAAGATATTGAAATTAAAGCTATTTTTCCAATAATTTCGTTAAATCCGGATTTCACAGTTTATTGTTTATTTATGTTGATCAAAAATTTGTAATGATTTCAAAATATTCAAAAGGGGACTTAAACAGTTTCATGAATATAAATACTTGCGTTTCCACTAGTTTTATTTCAATACTTTCATTAAAACAGCTCAATTACTCTTTGCTTTCAATTTTCTATAATGTTGTTCCAAAAATTATTGTACTTGACTTTGGCACAAGCTATCTTGGTACTTAGTATCACTGTCAGTCTGCCAACAATCAGTGATACTACCATCAGTTTGTCCATTGGTGATATTACTATCGATTCGGGTGCTTACTGGTCTATTATCAACAATGCCGCAAGCGTTTTCACTGGTTCTTTAGACATCCAACAAAACGCTGGATTTTACATCAGTTCCTTCTCGAACTTGATTGCTTTACAAGTAGCCCTTGCTGGTGTCCTTAATACCATCCAAAATGATGGTATAGTGTCTTTTAATTCAGTGCAATCCCTTACAACCCCAGATTATGCTTTGGTCGGTGCTTCCTTCACTAACAACGGTGAAATGTATTTCGCCGCTGATGGTTCTATCGGTGTTCCAATAATGTCAATCACTTCTCTTACTTGGAATAATAATGGTTTGCTTACCTTCTATCAAAATACAAGATCAACTACTTTGGTCACACTTGGTTCTGTTGCTTTGCCTATTACCAATGCTGGTACTATCTGTTTGCACAACAGTGCCTATGCTCAAAGTACCATCGTCCAAGGCTCTGGTTGTATCACTGTCGGGATCAATTCCAATCTTTATATCCAAAATTCGTTGTTAGCTTTTTCGCCAACACAGACCATTTACTTACAGACACCTTCTTCTTCGATTAATGTTCAAGCATTATCTCTCTCCCAAACATTCCTCGTCGCTGGATTTGGTAACGGTAATATTATTGGTTTGAGTTTACCTCTTAATACCCTTCTCGGTACCACTCCATACACTTACAACACTAATACCGGTATCTTGACACTCAACACCGCTCTTCTCACTCAAAAATTCAACATTGGTACTGGCTACAACCCTCTGTTGTTCCTGCTTGTTGAGGGTAACTATGGTCCAGGTATTTCAACTGTGCTTAATGGTGGTGTCTCATACAGCGGGCCACCACCAAATGCAGCTCAGCCAGCTGCCTGTCAATCTTGTAAGCCATTACCTGTTCCTCCCACTCCCACTTCATCTTCTTCTGCAATCTCATCCACTCCAACATCGTCTGCTACCTCGTCATCTAGTGCTGCTTCATCTAGTGCTTCTTCATCTAGTGCTACTTCATCTAGTGTTGAATCTTCATCTAGTGCTACTTCATCTAGTGCTACTTCATCTAGTGCCACTCCAACATCGTCTGCTACCTCGTCATCTAGTGCTGCTTCATCTAGTGCTTCTTCATCTAGCGCTGAATCTTCATCTAGTGCTACTTCTTCTAGCGCTGAATCTTCATCTAGTGCTGCTTCATCTAGTGCTACTTCTTCTAGCGCTGAATCTTCATCTAGTGCTACTTCATCTAATGTTGAATCTTCATCTAGTGCTACTTCATCTAATGTTGAATCTTCATCTAGTGCTACTTCATCTAATATTGAATCTTCATCTAGTGCTACCTCGTCATCTAGTGCTGCTTCATCTAGTGCTTCTTCATCTAGTGCTGAATCGTCATCTAGTGCTACTTCATCTAGTGTTGAATCTTCATCTAGTGCTACTTCATCTAGTGCCACTCCAACATCGTCTGCTACCTCGTCATCTAGTGCTGCTTCATCTAGTGCTTCTTCATCTAGTGCTTCTTCATCTAGCGCTGAATCTTCATCTAGTGCTGCTTCATCTAGTGCTACTTCTTCTAGCGCTGAATCTTCATCTAGTGCTACTTCATCTAATGTTGAATCTTCATCTAGTGCTACTTCATCTAATGTTGAATCTTCATCTAGTGCTACTTCATCTAATATTGAATCTTCATCTAGTGCTGAATCGTCATCTAGTGCTACTTCATCTGGTGCTGAATCGTCATCTAGTGCTGCTTCATCTACTACTGAACCTTCATCTAGCGCTACTTCATCTAGTGTTGAATCTTCATCTGCCCCATTTAGCGATTACACCACTACCTTTACCACTACCGACTCTGATGGTGCTACGACTACTAAAACTGGAGAAGTTATTGGCACAACCAACTCAGAAGGTAGCCTGTACACTACTACATCCATTTTCTCTGTTTCACAAACTCCTACCACTTTAGCGACTTCATCTACTACAAGTAGTGGAGCTGGATCAGGTTCTTCAGGTAATGGCTCAGGCTCCGGTTCTTCAGGCAACGGTTCAGGTTCTTCAGGTAACGGTTCAGGTTCTTCAGGTAATGGTTCAGGTTCTTCAGGTAACGGTTCAGGTTCTTCAGGTAATGGTTCAGGTTCTTCAGGTAATGGTTCAGGCTCCGGTTCTTCAGGTAATGGCTCAGGCGCCGGTTCTTCAGGTAATGGCTCAGGCGCCGGTTCTTCAGGCAACGGTTCAGGTTCTTCAGGTAATGGTTCAGGTTCTTCAGGCAACGGTTCAGGTTCTTCAGGTAACGGTTCAGGTTCTTCAGGTAACGGTTCAGGTTCTTCAGGTAATGGTTCAGGTTCTTCAGGTAATGGCTCAGGCGCCGGTTCTTCAGGCAACGGTTCAGGTTCTTCAGGTAATGGTTCAGGTTCTAGCTCAGGTAGCAGTTCCGCTTCATCAAGTTCTAGCTCAGGAAATGGTAGCCCACCAAAAGTCACACCTACTGAAAACGCCGCTTCTTCAAAAACACTTGCAACTGGCGCCCTTGTAGTGATTATCACATCTTTATTGACTTTTATGTTTTAAACATTAATCTTCTAATTGGTTTTAACCATTATGATCCTTCGTGAAATTTTCGAGACAAATGAAATTCTTCTGTAGTACTTTTAAAATACCCTTATTTAACATTCTTCGTTTCGGTTGTTGTTTAATTATTATTCAAATTATCAATATTTACTGTAGTTTTTTGCGCGTCATTTCAAAATTTTACCGCCGAAAAAAAGTAATAAAATAAACAGAGCTATAGTTCGAATACTCATAGATCTCCGCTTAATTATGGATTGAAGCCACTAAACAAATTCAATAAAATAATCGGGAGAGCTAGCTTAAGGCGTCATCGTGAATCCAAAATGGCGGCTACTAATAGGAAATGACCAATCGCCTTCATGATACTTGCCTATAATTCATTCTAGCCATATTCATTGAATACCATTGAAAAGCTGTATTCAAATCTCACGGTCATGAAATTGTACTCTGTATTGCAAAAAGGCTGAGCAATCTCCTTTAAGATATTTCCGCAGCTGAAATCCATATCAAACAGCTACAAACTTGACCGCGACTTCGAATCACCGGGATAGCATAGTTATAGGCAGTTTCGCGATTTTTTTTTCTAACTTTACGTTCGATCTAACTAAACAAGATTTTAAACTCTGATCGAGTTGAGCATAAGTCATGAAAGTCTAAAACCTTCAATGTAAATGGCTTCAAATGTCTGATTGTAATCGCTCATGTAATCTCATTTTTCTGCCTAGAAATGAATCTCGTTTTTCGTTTTATTATCTCCGACTCTCAATCCGTTTTCCTTCCTTGTACACTAGGTGCGCAAAACAGCCATATATTAATATTTTTCCGTATATATAACAATATATTTGGCATTGTTGATGACTCAGCTTGCAAAACGTTTGAAGCGTGGCTCGTCAGCCACACCAAGAGCATATCTTTTGTAACCATATGAGTAATCAATATCTACTTGAAGTAACGAATATAATTACAAATGCATTTACCTCGACTTTGTCCCACATAATTTGCCACCGGAACTGCCGGAGACAACAAGAACCCTTTTCAATCTTCCGTGTAGTTATTTTTTTTCAAGTTCTTTTGAAGGCAAACGGCTGGGCGCGGCTTTAACATTTATTTTGTCCGTGTATGCAAGTTACAAAACCGGAATCGGTAGGTTGCGAAATACTTGGACCCGTGCAATATTTTAGTTTCAACCTAAAAATCGTAATGAGGCTGTACAACGACTAATTGTCATTAGTAATCGATCGAATTACACAAATTTTTGGGTATGCTTTTCTTCAATTCAAGAGCTCATCGTAGTTAATTACCGCGAGTGGTTGAGACGATATAAAAGAGACCAAAACTCATGAATTAAAATTCAATGAAACTATATTCATTAGAAAATGTTTTATAATTTTGTTAGACAAAGTTTTTGGGGTAGGTTGGCCTATCATCTCTCAAATCGCCGGGTTTTTACTTTTAAGGAAGAAGCTGCTGACTATGTTATTCCTGAGAAATACTTACTACATGAGTATAAGACAAATCAATTAAGTAACGAGCCTGCTGAACTGGTCTCATATCCTTTGGCTAATGGTGAAGGTCTAAAGGAGGATGAATCGTCCGGAGCTTCGACCAATACATTAGCTAGCAACAATGGAAAGATATTAGTTGATTGGGATGGTGAAGATGACCCTGAAAATCCGCATAACTGGCCACTTCCAGAAAAGATATTCATCATCCTACAGATTGCTATTTTAACCACTTCTGTTTATATGGGTGCAGCTATCTATACCCCAGGGATCAATGAAATTATGGAAGACCTTGGTGTTGGTCAAGTTGTGGCCACCTTGCCATTATCATTATTCGTCATTGGATACGGGTTAGGGCCAATGGTTTTTTCTCCATTCAGTGAAAATGCCATCTTTGGTCGTACAAACATTTATATCTTTACCCTTTTTGTCTTCTTCATTTTGCAAATTCCGACTGCCTTGGTTAAAAACATCACTGGGTTATGTATTTTAAGATTTATTTCTGGGTTTTTTGCATCTCCTTGTTTAGCCACTGGTGGTGCTTCGATTATGGACTTTTTGTCGATGCCTTATGGTCCTGTTGGGATCGCATGTTGGTCTATGGCCGCAGTCTGCGGTCCGTCTTTGGGTCCTTTGTTTGGTTCTGCATTCACTGTTGCCGGTGGTTGGAGATGGCCTTTTTGGTTCCTTGCAATTACTAGTGGTACTTGTTTGGTAGTTTTATCCATATTCTTACCAGAAACTTACTCAAAGACAATTTTATTGAGAAAGGCAAAACGTTTGAGAGCTGTCACCGGAAATCCAAATATTACTACTCAAGATGAAATTAACAATGCTAATTTATCAATTCATGATGTTGCAGTTGAAACATTATGGAGACCATTTGAAGTTGCTATTTTGGAACCAGTTGTTTTGTTGATTGACATCTACATAGCCTTGGTGTATTCTATCATGTACCTTTGGTTCGAAGCTTTTCCCATAGTGTTTGTTGAAACTTACCATTTTACCTTGGTGGAATTAGGTGTATCTTATGTTGCCCTTATCGTTGGTATTGGAATCTCATGCATTTTATACGTTATTGTTTTGAACAAGATCTTTACTCAAAGATTACTAAGAAATGAAGAGGTTGCCCCAGAAGTTTTCATTCCAGTCGCTATTATTGGTAGTGTTATTATGCCAATTGGTATCTTTATTTTTTCATTTTCGGCTACCGAATCAGTTCATTGGATTGTTCCTTTGATCGGTGCTGGTCTTTTCGCATCGGGTGCCTTCTGTATCTTCCAATCCTTGTTTAATTATTTGAGCATGTCTTTTTTTAGATATTTAGCCTCCGTTTTCGCTGGTAATGCACTTTTCAGATCGGTGATTGCTGGAGCCTTCCCATTGTTTGGTAATATCATGTATAGGAACTTAGCAACCAAAAAATTTCCAGTAGGTTGGGGGTCTGCTATATTAGGATTTATTTCATTATTATTTATCTTAATACCTGTGTTGTTCTACATAAATGGGCCAAAATTGAGAGCCAGATCTAAGTATGCCGGCTTTGGTTAACCATTTTAAGGCTATTGATTTGCAGTGATATTTAAATTAATTATATAGCAAGTAGCTGTACTTGTATTAATAAACTTATTTCTTTCAATTTAAAGTACAAAAAGCTACTAAAAATTGACCAGTTAGTAAAAAAGTTGCAACCGAAAGAAAAAAAATTAAAAATGGTCCCTAGCAGGATCGAACTGCTGATCTTGGCGTTATTAGCACCACGCCTTAACCAACTGGGCCAAGGGACCTTAACATTTTTCATCCTAAAAATATTAAGAATACAACAAAACATTGATAATACATACTAACTATGTTAAAAAAAGGACTGTTCAGGTGATAAAGAGAGCAAGCAATACCAGACACCTGGTATCCCCACACTATCTGATGTCTTTGAGTGGATATAGACACATATTTTCTTCCTAAATTGACTCTACTGAACGGATCTCTATAAAAAAAATGTTAAAAGTATACATTCTATGCTTATAATGCTAAAAAAATATAAACGATTTTAATTGATTACTGTTCATTGCACATTCAAAATATACAAAACTTCGAAGCATTGAACATAGATAACTCTTCCCACTATGTTCTTAGAAACAATACTACACTTTTCATCAAACATTTGGCGGACATTTGAAGAGCTTACACATGGATCTAGACTAGGGCCATGCATTAAAAGCCCGTATTCGAATCGAACCCCACAGAGCCTTTGAGTACATTCGGTTCTGCATATTGGTCATTTACTTTTCCCAACGAGTAAGTTCAGTCACGTGCATTCCTTCGTAGCTCTTCGTTCCCCTCATCTGTGTCATGATTCCCCACAATGACTAACAGATAAGATATGTAGTTATCCCGCTTTGCGACACTATCGATAATAAGCAATAAAAATCATGAAGGGTCAATATTGATAGATAACGCGTCATTTACATGTAAATCAATTGCATGACAACTCAATCTATTATTTTATAACTATTTGTTGCCATATTTAGAGCAACGCAACTTTTAGCTGTCTTTCTCCTTAATTACTTTTATTTTTCTTTACTTTGTTGTTGTGGATCACCCCCCCTTAAAACTTTTTACAGCTAAATATCTATTTTGACTTATTATTTAATTCTTTTACTTGTGCCAATTTATTCCATCAACTGTTGCCCTTTACAGATCTCTAAAGTTTTTGAACTTAATCAACTTTGAATTCCTTTAATTGATATTGATAAGATTACTTTTTGAACTTCAAGGTTTCTCCTTAAAATTCCTTTAAATCAAAAAAATTAACACGTACATTATTTAAAATAAGAATTGTTATGGAAAGTGCTACCGAAATCGATAGATCCAATCGTGAACATGTCAATAGTTCTTCATCAGTTAAAAAGATGCTTGGCTCCCACCTGTCTATTTATAACGCGTTGAATAATCCTGACTTGAATGGATCTACTCAACTAAGTAAAGCGGCCGAATCCGAAACTTCTCTTTCAAAGATTCCACAAGATACAATTAAAACAAGCCCTATTTCGATGCACCATTCTAGGTTTATTCAGACTGAAGCGGTCAGGCTTAGCCCCGAAATACCTGATTTCTCAATTGCTTCATGGCAAGCGATTAATAACAATGACTTGAATTCATATTATGGATCAAGAAACTGTTCATACTCTCCGGTTCAAAGAACAAGGCCTCATTCAGGTACTAAGCTACAACAGTCTTATCTTAATAGGAATCCTCCTCCCACAACATCTGTATTGTCAAATACTACAGATGAAGAAACCGATTTAAACAAAGATTCCACAATCCTTGTACCCTCTAAAATTATGGTTTTCGAGACCGATGAAGAAGATAATGAGGATTTTGAGGAAACAGATATGAATGGTAAATCAATCGATAATGGAAATAGCTCGTTTATCATGCCGATTATGTCAGTTTCTGAAAATATCCCCAATTTGCATACTTTTAAGAATTTAAGACCATTTCAAATCACTGTATTGAGTTCCAACTTTTCCTATAAAGTTGAAACAAATCAATTAATTAAGAATATTCAAAATGATTTCGATTATGATATGATCAACATAAGTCATTTTAATATTCGCGATAATACTCGATCTTTAAGTTTTGATGCTTCTATCGTTAAAAACTCGGATTTGGTCTTTATAGTCAATGATGGGTCAAAAGATTTGGTTGAATTTTTGTCAAATATTTTTAAGGGTGTGAAAGAAGAGAAAACTAACGATAAGTACTCTGAGGAGATTCCGAAATTGACAATCATCAATATGATGACAGTGAATTACTTTATAAACTTATTTGATTTGACAAACAATTTAAAACCATATCAAATTTGGAAAACATCTTCTTTAAAACAGGAAAAGTTAATTAACAAACTTAAAAATTTTATTGAAGTTGAAGTTAATCAATCCGATCAGAATCAATTTTGTTCTCAACTTGCCAAAAAAGATAAAAATTTAAGTTTGACGTTGGCTGCAAAAAGTGATCACTTTAACTCAAATAATAGGCCAAGAACAATGTATTCAAATTTTATCTCAACTAAAAAACCGGATTATAAATGCATCGAGAAAAGTTTCAAGCTGGATTTTCAGTCTTTAAGTACTTTTGAAGATCCGTTGCATATTTCAAAGAAATTTCAGCATTTAAATTTCTTATTTTCTGTATTGAGGAAAGCGTTGTCAAACTTTAAGTCAACTATCAAGAATACACTTTTGCTTACGGATGGACAGAATAGAAATTTAACTATCAATCTCTCACATAACGTTTGGTTGTTTTGCAGCTTTACTTTCGGTATTGGTATAGGCATTTGTACTGCTACCTTTGGTAAATCTTTATTTAAATTGTTTTTCTTTCAGGAACTTCAAAATCCTGAATCACAATTGATAGAGAATAAGCCTGAAATTAGCATAAAAAACTCTATTGGTTATGCTGATGCTACTTTTGATTATTGCTTGAATTATTTGGATTCTATTAAGGAATCCCAATTGATTGTGGAATGCGAAGTTTTTATGAAAGAAATTTCGAAGATATTATTATACACAGGTTCCCTTGTAGTCGAAGGATTAGGGAAAGTACTTATCAAGGTATTGGATTAATGAAAGTTTTTTATACACGGATATCAACTTTTAATTTATTTTTTGGCACTTTTTTTCTTTTAATAGAAGAATTGATTGATTTGGACTACATACTATATCTGGTATCTGGTATTAATTGTCTAAATTTCCAAAGGTTTCCTAAATCATTATTTTAGGTAAAAAATTTCTAATTACTATTTTTAAAAAGAATGTGTAATGTAATTTTATAGTATTTACAAGTGGGGATATTATAAATTTTAGCTAACCATAAAGCTAACGTTTTGGTAGAAATTCAACATTGGATTTTCACCAGTCTTGGTAGTAGTAATGTCAATATCGGCCCATTGTTCCAAAAATTCTCTATGGGTCTCGACTCTTGGTACCTTACCAGTAACCTGCTTATATAAGTCACTAGCTAATTCGAAATCGGTAGGGAACATAATATCAAAATAGCCTTGGTAACACATATAAGTACTTACATCAATCATTTTATCTTGAAGAACTGTCTGAACAACAGGAGAGTTATGGTAACCTTTCACTGCTTTTGGTAAAGAGTTGAAATCTGAAGTTATTAAGGAATGATTAGGAAACTTGTGCTTTAAAATTTGGAAAAATTGCAATAATCTGGTGGGAATAAATTCGCCAGGTGTCAAATCATCCTTAAAAGGGAGAATAGAATTTTTAGTTCTCAATTTAAAGGACGAGTGATACAAGGGATGAATCTGATCCTTATCTGTTAATAATGGTATCAAACTTTTTATGGTTTCGAATTTACCGGTCAACTTATTTGTGTTTTTTAAGATTGAATATTCCCCATTTTCTCTTAATTGCAAGAAAGCATTCGAGTAATAACTTAATTCAGGAGTGAAAAATTCATAAAAATCACCATGTTGATCGACTAGAACCTGACCTTCATAAGGTTCCCCCGTTACATTATCATATCTGATCAAATCATGAGCAAAATTGTCAAAAACTTCGAGCGCGATGAAAAAACAAGGTTCACTAACTATTTTATCCCATTTAAAGATTGATTTATTAATGATTTCTAATTTGCTTGAGTCTAGGCCTTGCTCCATCAACTTTGAATTTAAAGCATTACTTAATTGTTTTTCAGCCAATTGGGAAGAAATTTCAATGATCTTATATTTTGTCCGCAAGTATACGTCAGGTTCATTATTCTTGATATAGTTCAATATATTGCACATTAAAGTTCCGTTACCTCCCCCCATTTCATATATTATTAAGTCTTCATAAGGATAGCATCCATTTAATTTATAGTTGACTAAGAGATAACGAGCTAATGCTTCACCATAGTATGGTTGAAACAATTCAGTTGGAGTGTGCCATAATTGTAAAGATCTTTTCTTAGGTCTATTTGATTGTACCACCTGAAGAGATTCTTCCTTTTGCAAACGTTTTGCTCTTTGAGCGAACTTGGACTTAATTTCATCTTGTTTCTCTAACATTAAATCGTTTAATTGTTCCTTTGCTTTTGCAAAATTTGGTTGAATTGTTTCATCATACTTTGTATATGATTTTTGCCAGTGATCCATAAAATCATCGATGTCATTTATATTGTTGTAGTCAAAAGGCTTTTCCGGTTTGAAGATTTCAACTTCTTTGGAGAAATAACCATAGTTGGGGTTATACAAGGAATCTTCAATAAAATCAGATACCAACATTTTAACTTTTTTGGGACGATATTTAAACCTTGCAAGTTTCGATGAGTTTGTTTGGGGAAATTCATTAAAGACCTCTTGAGGCGATTTTTCATTGAAGGGGTAATTAGTGGCATGAGTATAAATGAATTTAACTAGATTGAAAGAGTCAAATTCTTGATCATTAGAGCCATCTTCTGAAGATAATCTTTGTAAGGGATGCGGCTTGGATTTGTACGATTGATCTACTTTTGATGAGTCACGCTTTACTAAAGAACGAGTTTTTTCATTGGCTGCAGATACTTTGAAGGCAAAAGTATCTGGTCGTATAGAATACTCATGGTGGAATTCTTCAGATGAGTTCTTTTTGTTCACTTCCTGTAGTTTTTTTGATTTTTCTTTTATCTTGTTAAAAAGGTTCCGCCTAGGTATTAACGTCTTATTCTTGAAAGGTATCAACCTTGAGCTTGAAATCATTGCTCAACGTTTATTTTTCAGCTTTGTTGAGGAAGTGTTACTTTGATACAATATTTTTCCTTTTGATTTGGCTATATATCGTACAAAAACTGCAAATTTCTCAAACCAAGAAAACTGCAAAAACTTGCACCTACAGTAAAAAGATGCACTAGGAGATTGAAGTATAATTATATGGCACAGTTTATATATTGTTTTATGCCTATCTATATATAATTTTATAAAGCCATGTTTATATTATGCTACATACACAATAGAATCACTTAACTAGAAGTGAACAAAGTATCTTTTTTGCCATCAAATTCATCCATACATTCAATAATCGTTTTGATATTATCAATTACACTACTTACTGCAACTCTGATTATTCTATCACTTAATCCTGAGAATTGGCATATCAAGTGATTTGCATCATTTGTATATGTTACTTTTAACTCATTTGCTCTAAGTATAGGATCTGGAGATAAAGTGTTCCGTGCTATTTGTGCTTGCACTTCTGTTTCAAATGGTATATTTAAAGTTATCCCATATTTGAGGTCTGAATTGTTCATCTTGTATGGTTTATGAGTTAAATGTCTATTTATTAAGGGGATTTCGGACTTCTAAATGGAGACTATCGGTTGGTAATACCTGAAGGCATTAAATTCGGAGATCGATTTTTTTCCTTCAGAATTCGAATTTGGTAAATGCACGCAAAGAGTTTAAATATCAAACAAGTATGGGCCAACGTATTTTCAGACGTAAAAAAATTATAGCAGCCTTAAACTGCCTGGAATGGCATGAAATACTCTATTTCTCTCCGCTATAAACGATTGTTCAAATACTCACAGTTTTGTATTACAAGACAATTACCTAGCAGTTAGCCCATAAAGTGAGATAATAATCCTAAATTTCGCAAAAATTGGCTGCAATTTCAGAAAAAAAGTGAAAAATAAATCATATTCTAAGAACAAATATATGTTAGATCCTTTTAGAGATTGGTAGTATACCATTCACAATAATGCTTGTGTTGATTTACAAAAGGGAATCGGAAATATACAAATAGTCTTGTGCCAATTCTCGTATTGGAGTAGAGAATCAATATTTGAGATGCCCTCCTTCGTCCCACTAAAGTCTATTCACAGGAGCATATAGCTGCAAATATTGGGTCACATCGCATGATAGCTATAGCAAACGCTAATTTGGGTGCAATTGCATGCTATGAAAATAATTCCAATTGTGTCTTTATGCTTTTATCTAATTCACCAGTTTTCTGGTCTACAATACCAGTCCAGAGTTCGCGATCTTCGACAGACTCTATTGCAAAATGCTCGCATAGCTTTGAGTTCCCATTTTGTTCAAGATTAATAAAAGAGGAATGAAGGCCTATTTGGTTCGATTTGAAGGACGTGCTGTTGATATGTCTATCTTTGTTTTGCAGGAACATTTTGAAATCTTGAAATTTATCATCATTCAAGAGATTAATTTTGAATGCTTGAGATATATGATCTCTAATTTGATTTTTCCTTCCTGTTTCAAGTTCTAATATTATTGGATATATGATTTTGGACTTGAACAAACCTGGATACCTTGATTTGAGTGTTTTGGAGGGATAGTACTTGGAGTCATGCAATATTTTAAATTTTGTTGAAGATTCATAGCTTATAATTTTACGTTGGTCTTTAATTTTATATTCATCTTTCTCTAATGCACTCACATCAAAATTAATAAACCCTTTATCCAATTCAGGACTCTCGAAAACTAAACCTTTGAACCCTTTCAAATCAGGGCTATTACTATATTTAAAGTCCGGGATTTGTTCTGCAAATGGTATATCGTCTTTAAACGGAATCAAGCCGAGATATCGCCTCGTAAGTTTATAATTCCCTTTCTCTCCATTTGAGCTAATTGACAAATTGATTCTTTTGGTGAACTTATCATCTCTTGAAACAAGCATGCCACCAGTGACATATTTATCTAACCTTTGAATTAATTTGAATTTTTTACTATCAATGCTTTTTTGGCCATTGAGCTCTCCGAACTTTCGGAGTAATTGAGGTAGCAAATGATGCTTATAATTACTGAAGCCATTACATTGAATGCTTGAAGGCTTATAAACTAGAATGTATTTGAAGGTATACTGAAGGATCCGTATCTCGTGCATTTGCAATAAAAATGATGCCTGAATTTATATTGAAGAAAAAAAAAATATTCAGACAGAAAAAATATCTATAAATTTGCAATTAATAATTTAAAGAACTAAGAGGTTCTACAGAGACATTACAATGAGTACTGAAGGGAGTAGCAACAAGGCTAGGAAAAACAGAAGGAGGCGTAATGTCGACTCACCGAAACCGGAGGGAAGACAACTGTCAGCAAACGAAGAAACCTTGATTTCTAATCGAGGTGGAAGTAGCAAAAGCAAATCAAATGGTAGATCGAGAAACAACACAAAGAAAAAGGTAAGTTTACCTGCAAATATTGAGAATAACGCAAAGTTTCTACAAATCGGGAAGCTTATCAAAAAGTATAAACCCGTGACAATTAATGGTATTCCTTCTGTCAAAATTGCGGAATCCGTTTATGCTAAAGAGAATAAGGAAGAATCTTTGGGCTCGAATCTGGAAACAATAGTCTCAAAAGTTGGCGAAATGAATAGCCGCGATAAACTCAAATATACAAAGCTTTTCTTAATAGAATATATGAAGAAGCAGCCCGACACCTCAATACATTTATCCTTTATCATCAAACCTTCTGATCCTGATTTTCCATTTGACCTAGAAAATTTGAAGATCAGTTTGACTATCCCAGCAAAATATCCTTACGAAAATAGTGAACTTCCATCGATTGTTGTCTTGAATGAAGAAATACCGAGGGGCTTTGCTGTGAATGTGGAGCTTGGGTTTAGAAGGATATGTAAAGTGGCCCTAAACAATTTAAAAGATGAAGAAATAGAAATGGATTCGAAAAAATCTTTGATTGCATTAATTGACGCTTTAGACAAGTATTTGGAACTTTTTTTGAAGGAAGAGAAAAGAAAAACTGTCAAGTTTGTTAAAACAGTGAGAAAAAGCAAAGTTGATACTTCTATCAAGCCCACAAGCACTCAACAAAAGCTGGACTCAGCACCAAAGAAGGAGATCAAACATGATTCATCAGGATTGAATGTACCACTCGAAATTCTCGAGAAAAGGAATCAAATGATCGAAAATATGATTTCAAGATTTGGATCGAAAGTCAAACCTTTCAAGAAATCTAGCACTGAAAACAGCTACAAAGTCACTTTACCAGCTTTCCAAAAGCACTTACCTGAATTGTGGATAATCAACAAGGGTATTGACCTTATGGTTACCGTGCCTATAGACTACCCACAAAATAGATTAACTTTCCAGTTCCCCAATAATTTTAACACCAACTTGATTCTTAAATATAAGAATAAACAAGAATATGAACCACTTTCAAGTAAAGATAGTTTGCAACTCAAGTTGCTTGGCTACACCAAAGAATACAAACAGATCGAGAAGAATGTTATTTCGAATTTGACCAATTCTTCTTCGTTCGGTGAAAACGCTGATTTACTTGGTATATTGAATTGGATCACCAATAATCTCAATCTGTTCTGCTACACGCCCACTGACTTCGAACAGTGGCAGAATAACCTGGCAGAATTGGTAAAGATTATGTAATTATTTTATTCTATATTTATACAAACTGTAGTTATAAATTCTCTGTCGTTGATATCGATTTTGAGATTTGTGCTGGTGCACAAAAAATTTAAACCCAAATTTAGTTTGGTAAAACAGTTACATACATTAGAATTAGACAAGACGTGTAAACACTTCAACATCAATAAGCCTGCTTTATATATATCATCGCAGGATAAATAACCAAATCTACATATCTAGAAGTGATTAAATTAATTTATATCTTACTTGTAAACAAGTGAGGAAGCCAATAAACGATGAGTGAAAAAGAAATATTACAAGATGACGAGCAACTGGCCAGCTTCCAATATGCAAATGAATGTGATTTAGAGATACATTGTTCACCTTTCGGGCTCAGTGGGTTATATATTAAGATAAATGGTACAAACTTGATGGGTATTGGTTCTGCTATGGGATTGATTACCGGAAGCACACGCGGTTTAATTCACTATAACGATTGTAACGATTTCATCGATCAAAAATACAAGCTCTATGTGATAGTGGATGAAGACGGAATGTTGCGTATAGATTTTACAAAAATCTTCACTTTAAGTAAGGGAAGTGAAGAAAAGAGAAAGCAAAGTGAGAAACTTCAGAAATCAAAGAAAACAAATAATGAAACTGACGGTGATGATGATAACGTTGATGTGCAGATGGTAGATGCCAAAGATGACCAAGAAGAGGAAAAAGACGAAATAGACAATGATACCATGGCTCCGGAAGAGGCTACCAACAAAGACGGTAGTACGGACAAGCATACTTCGCTGCACGATGGTGAAAAGACCTCACCTCCTGTTTCCGAAGATAGGTGTGAAGAAGAGGAAGTACCCACATTGATATTTCGAGGTAAATGTCCCGAAGGAAGACCTGACAACGTCGAACCTTTTATTGGCATATTCTCTTTTGAAAGAGAAGATTAAAAATATTTTCAACATGATAGTTTACCAAACTACATGATGCGTTTTTTTTTTTGTATCACCATCTTTTGACCAAACTGTAATATACCACATGATCTACTACAAAAGTTGAAAAATTGTAATTGTAAGCATATTTGCCTTTATTGTAATTTTCTCATATTAGTAACCAATTTCGTTCCTAGACTTCCATTTTTAACATCAGCTTTTTGTTCTTGCATCCGATATTTTTTGTGTACAAAATTTACAGCCTCCCCTCTTTTTTAAAATAGGTAGATACTCGGTTCAAATCACTTTTTTTTAATGCCGTCAAATCGAAGACTACATTTATCTTTGGCACGATAAGCGGTACCGAAAAATATGGTCAAAAGCAATAATACTACCTTGAACGCAAAAAAAAAAAAAAATTCGCACTCGAAATTCATCCTCGGTATTGTTTTGTCGCATTATCAACTCGTGCACCGAGGAATAACGGCTAGTGATTTTTTGCTCTTGCATCACATTCTAGCTTTAAAAATGGGGTAATAGAAATAGTTTGTCAGGACTGGGTATGAAAGGAATTTAGTAGGAGTAACTTGAAGAGTCAGCTGTATATATGGACCATCACTTGTTGTAGAAACTAAAAGACGTTAATCCATAGAGCCGAGCTGATTGCAAAATTTGTCTCAACGAAATTTGGAGAAAAATATCATCCGCGCTCGGCATCCTAGTTATTGTTATTTAATTTTTCTTTTGGTGTTTCTCCATACTCAGATTATTAAGCTTGTGATTTATGAGGGCAAAAAAACCCCGAAAATATAATGAACATGATCACTAAATAAGGATTTTGTGGGTGAAAATGTAATGATGAGATTTTCGGTTTCTATATAAATACCCCATATTTCCAGTCATCATTTTAAATTATTGATTTGTTTATTATAAATCATACTTGAAATTAAACTTAAATACTAATACATATTCTATAAAAATGGAAAGATTAAACCAATTATCCGGTCAGTTGAGTGGTAACACTAAGCAATCTTTACATCAAAAGAATCCTGATGATGTTGTTATTGTTGGTGCATACAGAACTGCTTTAACAAAGGGTGGTAAAGGTGGCTTTAAGGATGTCGGCTCAGACTACATCTTGGCCAAATTTTTGCAAAAGTTCATTGAAAAAACCAAGGTTGACGTCAACTTGGTTGAAGACGTTGCTGTTGGTAACGTTTTGAACAGAGCTGCTGGTGCTTCTGAACATAGAGGTGCTTGTTTGGCTGCTGGCCTTCCAAATACTTCTGCTTTTGTTGCTATCAACAGACAATGTTCATCTGGTTTGATGGCTATTTCTGACATTGCTAATAAGATCAAATGTGGTGAAATCGACTGTGGTATCGCTGCTGGTGTTGAATCAATGTCTGCTAACTATGGCCCACAATCAATTCCAAAGGTTGACAACCAATTGGCTGACGACGCTGAAATGCAAAAATGCTTGATTCCTATGGGTATTACTAGTGAAAATGTTGCAAAGAAGTACAACATTCCAAGATCTAACCAAGATGCATTTGCTGCCGGATCTTACCAAAAAGCAGTTAAGGCTGTTGCTTCTGGTGCTTTCAAAGATGAAATCTTGCCAATCGAATCGGTCATTGCTGAAGAAGATGACGATGAAAATGTAACCTACAAGAAGATTGTTGTTGATACCGATGAAGGTCCAAGAAAGGGTGTTACTGCAGAATCTTTAGGCAAGTTGAAGCCAGCTTTTTCTAAGGATGGTTCTACACATGCAGGTAACGCTTCGCAAGTTTCTGATGGTGCTTCTGCTGTCTTATTGATGAGAAGATCTTTAGCTGAAGCAAAGGGTTATAACATTGAGGGAAAGTTTGTTCTCTGTGTGTCAGTAGGTGTCCCACCAGAAATTATGGGTGTTGGCCCAGCTGTTGCTATTCCAAAAGTGTTGCAAAAAACTGGTTTGACTGTTAGCGATGTTGATGTCTTTGAAGTTAACGAAGCCTTTGCATCTCAATGTTTATACTCTGCTGAAACTTGTAACATTCCAAGTGAAAAGTTGAACAAAAATGGTGGTGCCATTGCTATCGGTCATCCATTGGGTGCTACTGGTGCCAGACAATATGCCACTATCTTAAGATTATTGAAAAAAGGTGAAATCGGTTTAACATCTATGTGTATAGGTACCGGTATGGGTGCTGCTTCCATCTTGATTAAGGAATAAGCGATCTAGACGTGAATCAGTTTGTTGTTGATCAACGAATTAGTTCCTTGAAAATATTCCTATTTATTATTTATTTTTGTTATGAGTTTATAAATAAATATACTGAAGTGTATAACTGTGTAAAAAGACATTTACAAATTGCGAAAAGTTAGATGCAGTACAGTACCCCACATTTTGTAAACATCAACAAGATGTATTGTATAGAAACTGGCTTGTCTTTTTTCTATCAATATCTGAAAAAAATTATATTATATTCACATCTTACTATAGATCGTAAATATATAAAAAAAGTAAATATTTATGTATGTATACAAGCTTTCATTTCTGAATTTTTTTTTGATTACCCTCATCTAAAGTAAACGTTTGAACTCTTTCTGCGGTCATTTTCTTGAGTATCAACACGAGATTCCATATCAATTTGGTTATTTTTTTGATGTGCTCCATGAGGGAAGTACACAACATTAATTGGTGGTAGGTAGTAAACACTGGAAATAGGAAAGTACTTGTAGCCTCTAGTAACCGAATTAAGGTCAATTGATGCTTTATTAGTTGCTGCAAATGCCAAAGGCGGAGGTCTTTCGCTACTGGAAGAAGCATCCTGCTCTTCCTCTTCAGAAACTTCCTCTTCAACTTCGTCATTAATATTTGTTTGATCAATAGCAGTCTCACCAAGTTCTGGATTGAGTGGATCATTCAAGTTGACATTGATTGCAGTTGTGTCTCCCATATCATTCTTGGATTCACCTTCATCTTCGTCATCATCGAAATCTTCATCAACTAATGAAGATTCACCAGCATGCTTGAAACTCTGTTTCGAATTGGTCAGTCTTCCTTTAATCAATATATCGTTACGTTCGGAATAGAAATTTGGATTTCTACCTCTCACAACAATAGGTTCACTTATCAACTCGAACAATGTGATTTCGTTATTATCACTATTGTTGCCACTGTCACCACCACCGCCGCTCCCGTTTCCTCCGTTCGTATCATTAGGAAAATCTTCATCGACATAATCATCGTAGTACAAATCAGCAACAACAGCGCTCAATTTGATACGCAAATGATAATAATTTTGAAAAGCCAAGTTCCCATTATTTGGAGTAGCATTTTTAAATTGAACTTTTTTGATTAGGAAATACTTACTGATCTCATTATCACCAATCTCGGTATCATCATTTAATATAATTATATGCTCACGCTCTGTAATATACGACGGCTGAATCGAATCATCGTCCTTGTTCGATGAAGCATTTGCCCCGTAATTACCAGCCTGAATCGCCGAATCCTTATCCTTCCCCATATCTTTGATGAAAATGGGCACATTTCTATTATTTGACATATTGGTACTGGCTAAAACTTCGATTTTAAAGTATTTTATAACCCTCGTTATCGTGTAACCATACTCATCACTTTTTAGTTTTAACAATTTGCTATTTGATGTAAATCCTTTGATGTTCATGCTTATTGATATTTGAATATAATTTCTTCTGTAACAAGAGATCACTTTGGGGTCAAGTTTTTCAATAGCTGATTCGCCTCTCTTCTCCTCGCCAGCAGTGTTGGTACCTGTACCACCAATTGGAGCACTCGAACTCTGGAGCTTTTTCATTTCATTTTTGGTAAACATATAATTACTGTTATCAATGTCATTAGTTAAGAAACGACCACTCAAGAAGCCATTAAAGTCGACAGTGATTTCATTACCATCTTTATCAAGTATCTTGTAGTTACTAATCGAGTCGGGAATTTTTTTGAAATCCAATAATCGCTTTAATTTACTTGGCCTGTAATCAATTTGCAACTCAGAGTTGTTGAGTTCTCTGCGGCGAGTTCTTTTCTTTTTCTCTTTTATGGCAGAGGAGGAACTTGAAGATCCTCGCAATTCATTGTATACCATGTTAGTGTCTTGATTTTGATTTCCGTCATTTCCAGTGGATCCGGATGGCGCCGAAGAGTAATTAGCGCTAGTGTTACCAGTACCACTAGTACCGTTACCATATCCACCAAGGGAACCCTCCGCCGCGGTGAAAGGAGAGTTCATTCGAGTTTGTAACATATCCAACTGGTTAGGCAACCAATTCATCTCGGCATTGGCGTTAGGAGACCGCGAAAATCCCATGCTAGCAAAAAAATTGGATGTTGAGTTGGAATGATGTAATTGTTGCGGATGATTCTGTGGATAAATCAATTGTTGTTGCTGATTACGCAAGGTAACATGAGGTGTTGATTGAAGCGAGAAGTTTTGTCCAGAGAGATTTGAATGATGATGACCATTTTGTAAATGGCCTTGAGCCATCAACATTTGTTGCTGCAGAAATTGATGTTGCAGTGGTTGTTGCAGTTGCTGATGTTGCAGACCCTGTATTTGCAGAGACTGCGCTTGCTGAAACGATTGATTAGATTGGTTATTCTGGTAGTATTGGGACATGTAGGGCATGTACTGATGATGAATGTGACCATGTGGCGGCATCATAGAGCCTTCAAAGGGAAGAAAATTTGCATATGGATTCATGTGCATTTGATCTGTTTGTTGGGGAGATTGATTAATAAAATTGAAGTTGCTGTAAGAATTGCTAGCTGAGTTTGCCAATGATCCAAGTGGTCCTTTTATTGGGTTACTTCCTGCGTTAGTCGAGGTTGAAGTATTAACGTTATTGCCGATATTTGTTGTACCGCCAACAGTAGCAACTGTACTATTTGTATTGACGTTACCTGCTATAGGATCAGTGGGTGAGGCATTTGAGCCGCCGCTATTAGATCTCGTCTCAACATTCAAAGGAATATTCGGATTAGGACCAGAAGCTGAAGCCGGTGTATCTGTTATACTGTCCTCTTGTTTCACGCGAGAGGGGACCTGATGAAGGATATCTGGGAGAAACAAAGAGGCCAAATCGTCGAATCTATCTTTATCGTTCATGAGTTTTTAGTTAGTTTTGCATCGGTCATGTATATTAGAAGTTTCTTAAAGACAATAATCGAACTAACTATCAAACGAAATATTTTAAATGGGGTTGTAAATTTAGTTTTTTTGGGGGACGAGGAGTTCCGAACATTTTTCTTCTATCTTTTGAGTTAGAAAAAATATTACGTTACATTTTTTTTGTTACTAGAGTGAGACACTAACAAAATATATAAACTTTTGCACTTAAAAAAATAGGTGGGGAAATCAATAACAGGAAAGCAGTTTGTTGCTGAATCCATAATTATAAATCTAATTAAAGCATTCACTTAGTATCGTTAACCTTTCAATCAGTTTTAAAGCTCACTATTGTAATAAATTTTGCTTGACGTTACATCAAAGCTATGACCTTCTTTTAGGTCTGAAGATTACCCCAGCTCTTGCGCAGAATAACGTCTTTTTTTGCGTCCTCCCTTTTTTGGGGCCTAAAAGAATTTTCTTCGCACGGCAACAAAAAATTTGATTCAAGTCGATGTAACTTCAACAATTTGAACTAAAATAGGCTCCTTATGTATGTATTTCTCTTTAGTAATTTGACTTGTAGAAAAAAAAGTTATTGAAAGAAGCATTTTGAGTAAAGCCTTGAGAAATCGACGGGACTGCGACTCTCAAACCTAATTAGGATCGATGAAATCAACATACCCGAGAAAAACAAAATTAAGAATACTTGCAACTAGACATTATAAGACAAGTTAAACAGGGAACAACACTGGACGCGTAAAATGAATAAAGTTTGGATCTAGCGAGCTACCCGTTACTATAAAAGAAATTTAGGGACAAGATTTTGTAGCCGGCTCTAGGAGCTCTTGTTTTCTTTCAATAATAAATTATTTTTTTCTTTTGTGGCCGTGCTTTCTTATTTCGGCATGCATGTACCTAGATTTATACTGTTTTTTTCCTCTACATTTAGTGTAAATACCGTATGCAATTGACAGTAGCTATTTATAACATTTGTATATATGTAAACAAACGATTACATGCAAACTCAATGAAAAGTTTGGTTAAAATCACTACATATGCAAGCAATTTTATATATATATATATAATAATAATTCGACAATAGAGTAATCATTTTTTTTATTACTTTTATATGATTTTCTGATATATTTTTCCCTAAAAATATTAAATACGATCTTTTTTCAAAATTGTGTTGGTGAATTTTGATTTGTACTTTACAGAAAATTATTTATTTGATAGTTTAGATAAAAGATTTGCCTTTCATATTTCGTATAAAAAGATATACAATACAATAAAGTAAGAATTGAAAGATATCTCCCGCGCAAATATATTCATCTCATATATAAATCATGTCGCAAGATTTATACGGTCGTTCAGTTCATAAAGTATTTAACCAAGACTTTGTAATTGACAAGCGGTTCAAGATCGTGAAGGAACTTGGCCACGGTGCATACGGGATAGTTTGCTCCGCCAAATATGATGATGGCTCACATAACGATGGAAAATCCGCCTCCAGCTCTTCATCTTCTGATGGCTCTTATGTGGCAATTAAAAAGATCACCAATATATTCAGTAAGAAGATCTTATGCAAAAGATCACTTCGTGAATTAAAGTTATTACAGTTTTTTAGAGGCCATAAAAATATCACATGTCTTTATGACTTGGATATTATTCCTAATCCTTTGACTGGTGAGTTCAATGAAGTCTATCTTTATGAAGAATTGATGGAATGTGATATGCACCAAATTATAAGGTCGGGTCAACCATTGACAGACTCACATTACCAATCGTTCGTTTATCAACTTTTATGTGGTCTCAAATATATTCATTCTGCAGATGTTTTGCATCGTGACTTAAAACCAGGTAATTTATTGGTCAATGCCGATTGTGAGTTAAAGATTTGTGATTTTGGTTTGGCCAGAGGGTTTTCCGAAAATCCGGAACAAAATGCTGGATTCATGACTGAATATGTTGCAACAAGATGGTACAGAGCACCGGAAATCATGTTGAGTTTTACAAACTACACTAAAGCAATTGATATGTGGTCTGTTGGGTGTATTTTGGCAGAATTATTGGGCGGTAAACCTTTGTTCAGAGGTAAGGATTACGTTGATCAATTAAATCAAATCTTATTAATCCTTGGTACTCCAAAGGAATCCACTTTAACAAAGATTGGCTCTGTGAGAGCACAGAACTATGTGAGATCGTTGCCCTTCATGAAAAAGGTTCCGTATCAAGAGCTATTTCCTAATGCTAATCCCTTGGCTCTTGATTTGTTGGAAAAAATGTTGACCCTTGATCCTTACGAACGTATCACTGTGGATCAAGCACTCAATCATCCATACTTGAGTATATGGCATGACCCTCAAGATGAGCCAGAATGTCAAGTCAAGTTTGATTTTAAATCTTTTGAAACAGTTGATGATATGGAATCTATGAAACAATTGATTATAGAGGAAGTCAAAACTTTTAGGGATTTTGTTAGAAAACCTATTAGGGAACAACAACAAATCCAAATTCAGTTGCAGATGCAACAACAGCGTAAACAAAGGGCGGAAGAAGCTCAAGTTGCAGCACACAACCAACAACAATCCCAACAGAGATCCCAACAACAACAACAACAGTTTCAAGGTAATGATTTGACATCGATGAGTATAGTGCTGACGCCAAACCAATATGAATTGTTAAATAATCAACATCCACACACCACATTGAGTGCCGGTGTAAATGGTGTCAATACTAACCCTTCGGATGCCATAGATAACCAATACTATCAATCTATTCCAAAGCCGCAAGAACTTGAGGAGTTCTCTTTTGACCTGTCTCACAATCAGCAAGGTTCACATCAATCTCAACAGCAACTCGATCAACAACAGAAACAACAACAAGAGCAGCACGCTCAACCTGATTTCCTGAGTTTTCAGAGCGATCCGTCTGATTTGTTTAGACTAGAAGAAGAATTGGGGTTTGGCCTTGATGGTAATGGCTTATTTAACGGCAACTACTAGACTTTTTTTAATTTTGTAAGCTCTTTTGTTTTTTAAGATTTGTTTTTAGGTTTGTACAATCCAAATAAGTAAGTATCAAATATTTTAATCGTTTGCATAAATATACATTTCTAAATAGCTATTTTTATTTTTAAAATAAAACCCAAAGACAAAATAAAGCCTTATACATTAATTCGTTACAATGTCATATTTAAATATGTCACCATTTTTACCAAAACACCAAAAGTTCTTCTCATCCACGTGAAATCCATCGATTTTACTATCATGGATTAAACCGGACAAGTCAAGGCTTAACAAGGGGATTTCAATTGAAGGCACAATTTTGTCAGGTATAATTGGGTGAAAAATAGCAGCATACTTTTCAAAGTTAATGGTTTTGTTTCGGCTTAACACCTTATAATGTCTCTTGAACCTCAAGGCGTAAAGTGATTTGTATAAAGTAGTCAAAATTTCAACTTGTTGTTCTTGAGAATTTCCAGATTCGTCAGGAGAACTCACACTATTTAGAATCCTATTCAAGCTAGCTCCTCCATTATTGAGTGAATTTATTGTCGTAGAGGCCATAGTCATCATAGTAGAAGTATATTCGTCCTTGGTCATTGAACGTGACCTGGCATGTAAGTTTTTGACATTTCCTTGATTTGAAGAAATACCATTTGATACAGTACCCGTCTTTCTAATTGGAGCAGGACTAGTTGTGTGATTAAGAATCGTACGTGGTGTCCTTGTTCCACCCATAGATATTCTCTTTCTCCCTTTACTCCTGCCCTTGTCTATTAATTTATCATTTGCTTTCGAAGAACCATTCTTTTGTTTCTCTTTCTCAAAATATGGTGCCTTTTTAAATTTGGAAACTGCCTTATAATCAAATTCCCAAATAATGACTTTCCCATCAAATCCATGGCTTACCAACTTATAAGATAAGTTCTCATTGTCTATTTTCTCAGTTAAAGAGTCAGAAACAAACTTAATTCCTTTGACTGTGTTTGTGTGACCCTTAAATCTGCCAACAATTTTAATTTCTTTAACAATGGGAGGATAATTCTCTATATTTTGTGCACTAATTGTCCTCGTGAGATTATGTAAATCAACTGTTCGTTGTAAATCTGGAAAATTTGATGGTTGGGCGATTTGTGGTAAAAATAAGCTATTCATTGTCGTTGGTTGTGTAGATGAGGTTATACTACCAATTGTACCACTTCTGGATCTACCTTGTGTCTGTGAGGTAGTCAGACTCAAAGCGGCACTGATACTAGTATGCGATTGATGTTTTCCTAAATTAGGAGAGTGCTTGTGAAGTAAACCATTGACATTGTAATATGTCATTTTAAACATTTCAATCAAGTCACCTTTACCAACAATGCAGAGAAAGCGAAAATCGGGAGAAAATTTTATATCCCGTATCCCATCATTGAAATAATTAGATAAAATGTCTGTTATAGGGTGGGATCTTGTCAAGAGTGGTTTTTGTGAATCCTTAGAATTTGAGTTAGGTTTCAAATCAAAGGTAAAGACTAAATCAAGGAACTTTAAGAAACCATCATCACTCGCAATCGCAATCAACATTGGGTTTTGCCCATGTACATCATTAACTTGGCTATTGTAAGGTAAAGTTGACGTAATTGCCGTGATAGGTTTATGACTGACTTTTAAATGACCAACCAAATACGCCGGCACATAGCTTTGGCGGTCATCTTGTGATTCCGTATTATTTCTAAACGGACTAAGGTCAAAGGTTTTATAATATGTCGCACAAGAATCTTTGTACTCAATTTTCTTGACATATTTGGAATTAATATTTGACTTACCTTTTGACTTAAAATCTTGAATTGTTTCGGCGAAAGTATTTAAAATAGCAACTTCACCATTGGAAAAACCTGCAATAACGAGAAATTCATAAGCGGGGTGAGATATCACATCTAATGAAGTAACCGCTACGTTATTCAACGTTGAAGAAATCGAGACACCAGATGAATTAACTGAAAAAGAATCTGGGCTAGTGCAGAAACCGAAATCATCGAATATTTGATGATTAAATTGAGTCAAGTTCAATAAAACAATTTCACCAGAATTGACACCCAACAACACAAAAACTTCACCCAGCTTGGAAATAAATGATTTCAAGCTAGTTAATATGACATCTTGACGAAATTTTATCCTTAAGATAGGTTCTTCTATTGTTCTCTTACATTCTTTAACTGAATTTGTATTTGTCGCAATGGAGGCTGCAGAAGAGGTATTAGTGTCTGTAGTGTTTTTTGTGCTGTCGCTTGCCAGTAAATCCTCTTTGTGTGAAATGTGCGGGATCTTGGAAACAACATCTTTTGTATTCTTATAGTTGGATTGATGATCAATAGTGAATACATTAAGAATATTCACGTGTGTTGAGATAAGCAATTTTGCAGTGGTATTCGATGTCAATTCATTCAAATATGTTTCTGGATTATAACTTATTAATTTGTCGATCAATAAATTGTTATCAGATGAAGATTTGCAATCATAAAATTGTTTCAAGCTTGGGAAGGGGGAAGTTGAAGAACTCAGTTGGCTACTTGAGGTGGTAAATTTAAGCAACCTATTAAAATTATTTGAAAGCTTGTTAAATGGGTTCCTGGATTCCAACTTTTCATCATTAATATGAATTTGATTATAACTTTGAGTTTGCCCAATAGAATTGTTTGAGGAGCCGTTTCCCGTCATATCTACATTTAAATCTATTATATTGGTCAAACATCCAGGATTTAAGTCCACCATTTTAAACGGGTCATGTATCAATGGATTAACATTTGCACCGATATGCATGTTGCCCTCCAGTTGCTTACCTTTACTGCTAACAACTTGCTTGAATAAATTAGTCACATGGTAGGGTAATGAAACATAGGTGGTAGACTCATTTGAATTCGGCAGCATTGGAGGTCTAGCAATATTTAAGTATGAACTTTCTAATTTGGCAACTGAGTTTGTTCCTTTATTTGAAATTGGCCAAAGAACATTATCTTCTCCATTAGGGTAGGCTTTATCCTTTAATGAGTATATAACATTGTGGTCTAAAAATTGGAATCCCGGACAAACAGAATTTAGGAATGGATTGGCGGATGATAAATCCAGATCTAAAAGCATTGACGTCATTTTTGTACAAGCTTGTATAAAAAAAGTTTATTTGTATTAGATTTTAATTGCTTTGGAATAAATTTTGTTTAATGCTTTAATTAACTGAATTTCCTCTTCTATACACGAGGTTTGATAATAATTTGTTCTTAACTAAGTATAACGATACCGTATTATATTTTAAAAGTGATTTGATAACCTGTTCCTGATCAAAACTAGTTGATCATTAAATTTCTATATATATAGATGGTATAATAGTAATAATGAATGTCTAAATAATAGTCTAAAGTAAGTTTAAGCAGTATCAAAATCTCCATTTTTGTGGAACAGCCTCCAGAAATTGAATTCTTCAACTTACGTAAGTTATAGAATTGATGAAAATAGGAGTTTTAATTTTTTTGGAACATCTGAAATGCTCCTGTACACAAACAAGGTAAATGATCTACATCTGCAACAAGGTATCTAGTAGTGTGTACACCAGATGCAAATAAATAAAGCACGTAATAGATGTGTCATGTTAAGCCACAAACAACTGAAAAAGGAATTCAAGCACATGAGATATTACAATATCATCACCAAAAGTATCTTCTCAAGGTTCCTTCCTTTGGCAGAACCTTTAAAATCTCAGATTACATAAGATACTGATTACGGAACTTTTAACTCAAAAAAAAAAGAGAAGCCTGCACAAGCGAAGGAAATAAGAAACGAAAAGCGTGCGTGGGAACAGAGTGAGACCAGACAATCTAAGATTTCAAATTCTTAAATTATTTTCCCTTGCAACTCAAGTACAAGAATAAATATCACCAAGCACTATGAGTTAGAATCATGGATAATATCGCATAAATGTTTAGATGTCATTCAACAGTTCCCTCTAGGAATGTTGCTTTGTCTTTTAATGTGCTTTCTGAATTGGTAATATAGGAATTATTGGATGAGTATATTTTACTGGCTGATGAATGACAAAAGGATTGACATGTTAATTTCACATCATTCTCTGATTTCTGTTAACGTTTGATTCAGTTTGAAAGAACCTGTTCATGAAAACTCAACCGATTAGGTCGTCTGAAGATCCAATTGGAATCGCCATTCATGGTAAGGTTTTACCTTTGAAATTTCTCATGAGTGAACTGGACTAACAAGAGTTTATGTTAACATAGTTGACTTTATATTCATCTTAAATATAAGTCTCAAAAACATTCTCGCCACAACTAATAGCATTATCCAATCCTCAGGCATATTATTTGCTTCCTTCGTCACATGATCTTGTCGCAAAAACTTTTGCGACAACTATCATGACTTACACACAAAAAGAAAGAAAAAATAATTCAACAAAACAGAATAAAAGTTTCCGCTCGCTGTTCAAAATTAAATTTCTTAATTTCAACCCCCCTATTTTGCCCTAATAAATTTATTCATTAAGAATACGGGTCTTTCGGAAACCCAATCTATCAAAGAAAAGGGTGTCTTTGTATTCTATACTATTCGACAAGTCACCATTGGACATTAGATATTCCTCGGAAGTCCTCCAAAGGTTAGTAATACCTGATTAAAATTTAATTGTCGTCATATCGTCTCCCCTTGAAATCACTGTTGGTCAGTTTTTTTGAATTCTATTGGACAATAGTAAACAGAAAAAAAATTGTTAGTGCGAGTGTTGACAAAAGAAAATTTTTCTACTTTGTTTTGTTTTGTTTGGATAAAAACACCCATACCGCAGTAATTAAGCAATTCTTTTATTGAACAAAATCAATTCATCATCAATATCAAGGACAGGAACAAGGGCACCACCACCGGTCTTGTGCCACTAAATTGCATTTCAATAACCTATACTGTCTCTTGATTCACCAGTTCAATAGTTAATTTCATTAGAATCGTGAAAAAGAATCTTAGTTTGTCTTAAACTGCAAATTCTTTGGCATTAACGTGGCATAGTTAATTGTCCTTGTTTTTCATAGCTACAAGGCAGCTTATACTTTTATATTTGAGGGCAAAAAATAATGGCTGTGCTACCTGCTAAGAATACTGGTAAGTCTAAACAACATGCAAGCGGTGCTAGATTCCGTCAACGGAAAATTTCCGTGAAGCAACCATTAACAATATACAAGCAAAAGGATCTACCGACTTTAGATGTCAATAATGAATTAGAACCAAGTCAAATCCATCATCTAAATGCCAACGGCGGTCAACAACAACGAGATGCGCATGCGATAGAAACTGGTGTTGACAAAAATGAAGAAGATGAAGTCCACTTACAGCAAGTTATAAATGCTGCCCAAAAAGCATTAATGGGTTCCAAGAATGAAAACGGAAACAAAAATGAGGTATCGAATAAAGCAGAACCAGCGGCAGTTTATATTCCTACGCCGGACGCATCTAAGGTATGGCCAGATGCTAAAAAGTACTATAGTGATCAAATCTTTAAAGAACCTGAATCGTATATTAAATTTAGTGCAACTGTGGAAGATACAGTAGGTGTGGAATTCAACATGGATGAAGAAGATGAAAAGTTCGTTAATGAAATACTCAATGAAAACTATCCCAAACCGCCTAAAAAATCATCGAAGGATGATGAAAAACCTGGAAAATGTACTGATACTGAATTTGAAATTGTTTGTGATAAGTTAGAAAAAACCATAGAAGAGAAACAACCGTTTCTTTCAATGGATCCTTCCAATATTTTGACTTATAAAGAATTGCATGCATATATTATAGAAGATTTCAAAAGCACGAGCAATATTAATCCTTATGCACAATCCGGTTCAAATTTGAAATATATTTCTACAACAACATTAAAAGAGAAACTTTCAAAAGAATTGAAGTATGAACATTTTGAAACTTTATTTGACAAAACACAATCTGACAAATCTTTGTCAACTGCAAGATCTATACCGAAGTTGTTTGAATTATTTGGTGAACCAATTTATGAGCACTGGAAATCTAGAAAAATTGAAAGAAAAGGTAAAAATATACATCCCAACTTGAAATTCGAGGATCCTAACGCAAATGAGAAAGACAACGACAACGACCCTTATATATGTTTCCGTCGTCGTGAATTTCGTCAAGCTCGTAAAACAAGAAGAGCAGACACTTTAGGTGTAGAAAGAATAAGATTATTACAGAAGTCCATGCATAGAGCTCGTGATCTTATCATGTCGATCAGCGAGAGAGAAATATTGAAATTGGAACAATGGGAGACTGAACATGAAATTTTCAGGTTACGGTCCGAAGGTAAGAATTTGAAACGAGCTCTTGGTGTAAAAGGAGACGATTATCTTTTCTACCCACATAAGAGAAAGAAGGTTTTCAAACCAAAGGAAGAAGAAAATGATGATAAAGAATCTTCTAGAATTGGTAGAAGGGGAGATAAAAAGAAATCTGAAGCCCGGGAAGGATATAGTCAAACTACCAATGGCATCTCAGTTAATGCATCTTCCAATAAAGATAAATTGGTCAATTCAAATCACATTCAACAGCTGCAACAACAGGAAGGTACATCTGCTTCGACTCAACCTTATGTCAAGTTACCACCGTCAAAGATTCCAGACATGGACCTTGTAACGGTATCATTAGTTTTGAAAGAAAAAAACGAAACTATTAAGAGGGCTGTTTTTGAAAAGTTGCGGAAAAGAAAAGATCAAGACAAAGGATTTGTCAACGTTACTGATGATCCTTATCAGCCTTATTTCAACATATCTACGAACAGTAATACCGAGGAGTTGAGCCACATTCCATATTCATCAATTGCAGCAGCAAACTTCCATCAAATTAATACAACAAATTTATTGAGCGAATCTTTGAAGAAGCTCTTAGAGGAAGGTAAGAAACCATTACCTGGAATCAAAACTTTTAGGGGATCTAATGGTGAATTGATTCCTTCTAAGGCGTTTCCTCATATTCTGTCGTTACTTCAAGATAGAATTAATAACAATAAATTTAATTCGGTGAACTACATCGCCCAGTTATTATCAAATATAGAAACTCACAATTTCAGTGCATATAATAATGGATATGGTCAACAACAACAACGCCAAAACGCAAGCACTGAAGAAGAGTCAAGGATTTCCGAGCCAGTCTTCAGATTAAGAAAGCGTGCCGGCAGGGCTGGCCGTACATATATTGATAGAAGAGGATTGGTTTCAAGACCAGATGATGCCATAGACGAATTTTTGAACTTTGATGATGATTATAGTAATGATACCGATGACGATAACAAAGATGTTTTATCTATACCTAATATCTATGATTCCAGATATGACATAATAAATAGATTAGACTCAAGATGGAAATTCGATAATGATTTATCCGAGAATCAAAAAGGTGATCTAAACCCTTTTAGTTTAGATCCTTCAAGGCTTAATTGTATTAGTGACGATACTCAATCAATTAGATTTGGATCGATGTTGTTGTCCAAGTCTTATGGACTTTTAAGAGAATCCGTTCACCAAAAACAACAATTGTTTATTCAACAAGCAAAGATGAGAGCCTTGCAGCAACAGAAATTGGCTAGTAGGCAACAGGCTCAACAACAGGCCCAACAACAACAGAACGTGCAACAACCTAATCAAAAATATCCCCCAAATAAGGTGTCATCCGCTTCTCCAGCAAACAATGCGAACGTTCAATTTCAGAAAAGTTTAAGCCAAACGAATTCTAGTGCCAGCGCAGTCAATTCAAACAATGGATCAAACTCTATTCTGACAACAAATTTTAACAAAGCTGACTCTTCGCCTAAACCACCGCTTAAGCAAATGAGCAATAGGCCTGAAAGCTCTTCTAACGGCAGTAGTTCACCTTTGTCTTCACAAATTACTCCATTAAAGCTAGATCAAAGCCTTCGTCAGCAGAATGCTTTGAATCATGCTAGTCCGCCGAAAGGAGCGGCTAACTCCACATTGTACAATAATTCTAATAATTCAAAACTTACTCCAAATAGGAGCAACAACAGTAATGGATCTAGTATGAACATCGCACCAAACTTGAATGCTGGTAACTCAAATTAGGAGCATAACAATAGTCGATCGTTGCTTAAGGTCTTGTTTCTGGTCCTCTTGATGAGTCCAGGAGTAAGGAATTTCATAGTGCGCTTTGCACCATTTGCTTGGTCTTGTTGCTATGATTTTCAAGTTCTTATTAAATGTATTATAATTTTTCACTTAAATATAAAGTCTAATTTCATTAAAAACCCATCATGTAAGAATCGAACTATCTAGTTTACAAAAATGGAGTATAATTAACAAAATTTCTATTAAACACGCTAGTTAGTCTATAAAAATAAAGAAAGAAAATAGTAATATACAAAAAGATAGAATTTCATGCACATGAGTTGATCATAAAGAAACGATAGAAACTAATAAATAAGAATAATGAGACTGGAATTAGAATAAACCATCGATCTCACCATCGTCATTAACCTCAACGTTCATGAAACCAGCATGAGTTGGTAAACCTGGGATAGTCATGATTTCAGCTGCTAATGCATATAAGTAGCCTGCACCAGCAGAACATCTAATTTCTCTAATAGGAACAGTGAAACCAGTTGGAACACCCTTCAATGCTGGGTCGTGGGATAAAGAGTATTGAGTCTTAGCGATGCAAATTGGCAACTTGTCATAACCTTGTTGGGTGTATGTTTCAATTTGCTTCTTAGCTAATGGTGACAATTCGACAGCAGAAGCACCATACATTTTTGAAGCAATAGTTAACAACTTATTCTCAACTGTGTCATTGACATCATAAAGAAATTTCTGTTTGGAAGTGTTGTCTGTCAACTTGACAGCTTCCACAACAGCCTTGGCAAGTTCAATAGCACCAGCACCACCGCTGGCCCAGTGATTAGATGGGACAGCGAAATCAGCACCAGCCTTGAGGGCTTCTTGTTGAATAAGAGCAATTTCGGAGTCAGTATCAGTTTCAAATTGATTGATGGCAACAACGACAGGAACATTATATTGTTTAACGTTTTGAATTTGCTTTGCCAAATTAGCGCAACCATTTCTTAAGAAATCAAGGTTTTCGGTAACGTATTCCTCTGGTAAGGGTTGACCTGGCTTGACATCAGTAGCACCACCGTGTAACTTTAAAGCTCTAGAGGTGGCAACCAAAACAACAGTGTTTGGCTTCAAACCAGAAGTTCTACATTTGATGTTGAAAAAACGTTCACCACCCATTGTGAAATCGAAACCAGCTTCAGTGACAACAAAACCCTTTTGACCATCGTTGATTGGATTGGATGGAGAAGTCAATTTCAATGCTAAGTGATCAGCAATAACAGAAGATGCACCGATCGAAATGTTGGCAAATGGACCAGCATGAACAAAGACAGGTGTACCCTCCAAAGTTTGCATCAAGTTTGGCTTGATAGCGTCTTTAAGCAAGGCAGTTATTGCACCAGCACAACCGACATCCTCCGCAGTAATGGCGACCCCAGTTTCAGTTTGGGTCCCAACGACAACTTTACCTACTCTTTCTCTCAAATCCTTCAAAGAAGAAGATAAAGCTAAAATTGCCATCAACTCAGAGGCAACAGTAATATCCATACCAGATTTACGTGGTGGAAATTTACTAGCTTCATTCTTACCTTGGCCAATAGTGATTTCACGAACGAATCTGTCATTGCAGTCAACGACTCTCTTAATAGTAATCGATTCTGGGTCAATGTCTAATTTAGCGAACTTGGCAATTTCTTCATCAGTCAATTCATCAGGATTAGTCTTGTTGATACCAAGATTTTCTAATCTCTTCAACATCGAAGAAGTGAAACTTCTCTTACCTTTCTTAACTGGCACTAACCTCTTATAAAAACCTTTGATAGACTTTGAAGTGGCTTCGTGAAACATTCTAGTGTCTACAGCAGCGCACAACAAATTCTGGGCAGCAGAAATAGCGTGGATGTCACCTGTCAAGTGCATGTTAAATTCATCCATAGGAATTACTTGAGAGTAACCACCACCGGCTGCACCACCCTTGACACCGAAAGTAGGCCCCATAGATGGTTGTCTAACATTGGCGATGGAGTTATATCCCAAATGAGCACCCAAAGCTTGGGTCAAACCCATGGTGGTGGTAGATTTACCTTCGCCCAACGGGGTTGGTGTGATACCGGCAACTAAGACATAGTTACCACTAGCATTACTCGAGCCCTCAGCTTGTTCATCTAATCTTTCGATGACATCCTTAGGGTTGACCTTGGCCTTGTAGTGACCGAAAGGTTCCAATTCCATGTCTAACAAACCCAACTCTTCGGCAATTTTGGTGATCTTCTTCGGCTTTTGGGCTCTAGAAATTGCAATATCAGATGGAACAGGTGACTTTATTTCCAAAGGTAATGGTTTGAATGTATGCTTATGAGCATCTTTAGCTTGTAAAACAGCTGCATCATATACATTAGAGCACAACATGGCAACGGTCATAGGACCAACACCACCAGGAACTGGAGTAATAAAAGAAGCCTTTTTAACGACGGAATTATAATCAACATCACCAACCAATTTCTTACCATTCTTAGCAGTTGGGTCGTCTTTATAGTTGATACCAACGTCAATAACAACGGCACCTTCCTTAATCCAGTCTGCCTTGACGTATTCTGGGATACCAACGGCAGCAACCACAATATCGGCACCCTTCACAATGGAAGGTAAGTTTTCCGTATAACGGTGACAGATGGTGACAGTACAATCCTCGTTCTTCAACATAGCAGCAACAGGGGTACCAACGATATCCGATCTACCAATAACAACGGCATTCTTTCCGCGCAAGCTGAAACCGGTGGTCTTGATTAATTCAATAATACCATTAGGGGTACATGGTTTGAACATTGGATTACCACCTCTCTTGGATAATTCACCAACATTGTAACGGTCAAAACCATCAACATCTTTTTTGGTAGAAACAGAGTTGGTAACCAATGTTTCATCAATGTGCTTTGGCAATGGCAATTGAATCAACAACCCATTTACTTTTGGGTTTTTGTTGATTTTCTCAATCTCTTCTAACAAGTCTTCTTGCGATATGTTTTCGTCAAATTTAAGTAAATTGGATTTAATGTTGGAAGACTCAGCTGCCTTTAACTTAGATCTAACATAAGCAGAAGAATCAGGTCTACTACCGACTTGAATAATGGTCAAAGATGGTTTAAATTTTAAAGCTTCAATGGATGAGGGATTGTGTATGTTATTGTGAACTTTGTTATATTCAATAACTTGGTCTGCAATACGATGTCTGATCGATTTTGCTAACTGAGTACCAGAAACGACAACTGCGTTGTAATTTATAGCACTATTATGAAACTTGGAGGTTCTCATTAAAGTGGAGGAATACCTCACAACACTATTTTTCGTTGATCTAGATAACATAGTGTGCATTTGTATATATATGTGTGATGCGATGGAAGTAAATGACTATTGGATGCAAAAAAAAATATTTCTAAGATTTAATGTGTCTTAAGGTGGAGCAGAAGTCCAAATCTAATTAAATATAACCTAAGTGGTTTTCTTTTCAATGTCTTGCGTTTTTCTAGTGACAAAAAGTAAAGTAGAAAAAGAGTTTAAAAAAGTTTTATGCTCCGAATTATTTCAATATATATGAAAAATCTATAGCTTGATGCAGAAGCATCAAAAAGGGCGACTCATTTAATTAGTTAAAATAAATAAAAACGTAACAAAAAAAAAAGAAATTTTCTTGTTCTGTATACTTTGTACAGGAAAACCCCTGCAAGTTAAGAAATCTAACGGGCAAACATCCTTGGGCCACGCAAAAAATATAGAACGTGCATACAAATTTTAGGTAACCGCGAAGCGAGTAAAGCATATTCTTAACTTTGGGTGAGTCATACACTCTTTTCCTCTTGTTAAACGGAAAAAACTTTTCCGATGGCCAGTTTTTATTGGACAGAAATTTTCTCAAATGGAAGAGTATCCGCTGAGAGGTCTTCATTCAAAGCTCATCTCACTATAAACATTAGTCATCATTGTGTAAAAAAAAATCAATTATTTTCAGCCCACAGTTCAACAAATGTAAATAAGAAATTAGCAATTAATCAATAAATTAAATAAATATTTGAAAAGGAGATAACAAGCTGTCAATCCCTAAATAGATAACCATTACGATTCAAATCTTTAAAAAACTATCCCGTTTAGTGCCATTTGCATTCCAGAGTAAAAAATGGCACTATAAAATATAATGTAGAATGTTAGACATGCGTCTCCAGAGTCAAATAGAAAGATCCTTAATTATGGGCCAAGTTAGTATTTGATAAGGGAGTTAAAGATAGGTATAAAATTCGGAGTCAATACCTGCATTATACTTTCTTATCCAATTTCTTTTTTTTACCCGTCTATGAAACGGAGTCAAGTGTAGATCCGGCAGAGTTTTGACATGTGCTTTTTAAACACTCGGCGGGTTTTTAATCAGCAAAATCGGAAATTTGCAACATTACGCAAAAATAAACTAAAGCAATTACATAGGCTATATTCATATTCATCGTATTCTATAAATAAATAGATGTTTTATAACTATGTAAGTTATATATGCTAATATGACTCCTCGATTGATTCGGTAGTTGAGATCAACAGTTCCACACTTTCATTCCTCTCATTTCTTAACTGGTGCAACATAGCTTGAGCTCTGAGCATTACCTGGTCAGCCTTGAAGCTGTTCTGATTATCTGTCTGTCTTTTCCTTGTTGTCATTCTTCTCTTCAAAGAATTGACGCTCTCGTAATCATTGTTGAAATTGCCAGCAGCTAAAGAAATTGAAGTTCTGTTACCAGCATTGCCAAGAATAGAGCTAGTTGACTGCTCCAGTAAATCATCTAAAGACATGGTAGAATAAAATGATAGAGCCTTACTCCGTCTATGCTTACTCTTTCTATCTTTAACGGAGGAACTGTTGCTGGATGGTGCACTAGATTTCAATCTCTCCAACAAACTATCAATCACAGCCGTTGAACTTTCAATAGAGTTTTTCTGGGACTCCCTTTGCTTTCGATCATTGGCGGCATTTATATCTTCATCGACGACTTCATCATCAACTTCATCTTCTTCCACTTCATCGTTGTCATCATCATCGTTCCGGTCAACTGATCGAGGGTTTGGCTTTTCTAATACATCGCATTTGGTATTCTCGTTCGACTTAACGAGGTGATTAGAAATAGCGGCATCAGAAGAAACAAGAGACTTTTTCTTAGGACTTTTGGATCTTTCTTCAGAAGATTTTTTTCTTCCTCTTCTTACATTATGTCTGGATTCTTCAATAATCTTCTTTCTTGCCTCGTAAGCTCTTTGATCTTCTTCTCTTTGAATGTTTTCAATGTGAGCCTTCTTGAATTCGCTAATAAACATAACAAATTTGTTAAAAAAGTAATTCCTGCTATTAGGATCATTTGTATTCTCACCAAAATATTCCATCAAAGTGTTAAATGCTTCCATTGTATGTGATACATGGGTCTGTAACAAGGAGTTTTTGATTTTAGCACTCTCCAAGGGTGCAGAAACATGAGACAAGATTTGGTCTTGAGGGTGCAACAAATTGGAATCACTTAAATTACCCTTAGAAATAGAACTGGATACATTAAGAATCGTTCTCTCGTAATCTTGGCAATCACTATACAACTGTTCGATTGAAATGTTCTGAATAAAATTCAACGAATTTAATTCATCAACAAAACAACCAAATTCAGGAAAGGTATTTCTAATAATTTTTTCAATGTAGTGAAGGAAATTCATCGAATTTGTGTCATCCTTCATAAATTTTAACCTTTGTAAAGTATCCAATTTAAAACCAAGCGCTTGTTTTGAATAATCATTCATAAAGTTACCAACAGATCTTATGACACCCAACACATTCCTTAAATTTTCGGATCTTCGGATATTTTTACAAGCTTCATCAACGAACTGAAGCTTTTTCAATAAATCTAAGTAATCCTTTTGATATGATTCGATTAATAATAAAGCTCGTGATCTTGATTTCCAATAATGTCTTAGATTGAAACATAATTCAAGATATATTCTGTCTGGCCTATCCAATTCATTTGGATCCTTGATAGGATTTTTGTTGGGTTGAGTAAAATCCATTGAGTATGGCTTGAAGCTCTTTAATATCGAATCACTGATTTCATTCAACGAATCATTGGTAAAAAATTCCAACACGCTAATATTCTCAAGAATTTCTTCGTCGCAGTGCAAGACTTTCAAAATAAAATCATCAGCTGAAACATTGCCAAACATGTGCAAATTGATACCAAACAGCTGCGCTAAGTCTCTTGGTAAGTAGCTGATTTTTTTCTGTTTGACATAAGCACCCTCTTCAAGAGCCATAGAATTTATGTCCTTCTTCAATTTGATAGCAGAAGATTTAGCAGCAAACACCTTTTCCACTTCACTTAATATACCTTCTTCGCGTAATTTATCAGAGACTGTCGAATGCTCAATATCGGTCCAAAAGGTTTGATTTATATCATCAATTCTATCCCAATGCATTTGTTTCAACTTAGTTCTCGGTCTTATCATAGACATTAATGATTGGTTCTGAGACATCTGATTGAAAATCGAATTGGTATCTGTGCCTGAATCAAAATTGCTATCGTTAGTATCAGACTGTGAGTAGGGTGTTCTAATTCCTGTTGGACTTGAGACGTTGGTTGCTATAAGGGGAAATGGAGGGGGAACCGGGACTTCAGATTCACTATGAATAAATGAAGGTAGAGGCGGTGGTGGTGGAGGAATCGGTGAGCCTAGGGATTTGTTAGCAAATCCAGGCAACGGAGGAGGTGGTGGAGGAGGAGGCGGAGGAGGCGGAGGAGGCGGAGGAGGAGGAGGAGGTGGTGGTGGTGGTGGGGGAGGGGCAACAAGTTCGACTTTATTAGAGCTGGAAACAAGTTCAGGTAATGGCGGTGGAGGTGGAGCCAAAAGTGACGTTGTTGCCTGCGTAACAGACACTCTTGCAGGATCTGATTCATGATTGTGATTGCTACCATAAGGTTCAAAGGATAAGGTAGTCGTGACTGGGATATCATCATTTTCAGATACCTTAGTCTTAGAAGTGTCATTATCTTCACGACTGGAAGAAGGTATCGATGGAGGTGTTATTAAATTATCCTCGGCAAATTCATCACTTGCTGATTCACCATGGCTAATGGGAGTAGACAATACCATTGACTTTAGCCTACTTGGTGGGTTTGGCTTTCTTTCGCAATTATTAAAATTGAATTCAGAATCACCGGCATTTCTCTCTTCTATTATGGATAACTCATCTGTGTTTTCGAAATTGTTTTCTTTTGATAAATCAACCATAAGTACAGGAGTAGAAACCTGCTTTGCAGAAAACACAGTCTCTAGTTCATGAACAATATCACCGCTCCTAAAGGGCTCAGAACTAGTTTTAATGGCTGAAGATCCAAATAAATTAGTCATTCTACTACCACTATGATCAATCATTTTCAAAATTTTGTTCTTTTCCTCTTCAAGCTTTCTAATCTGAAATTGTAGTAGCCCAATTTGTTTCTTTTGTGATGCAATTTTGTTAGCAGATAATTCATTCTCATGTTTTAGATTAACGACCGTTTCATTCATGCCAAAGCTGGCTTCCAATTCCAATTGTTTTTTTTCTTCTTCCAAAAGCTTCAAGGTCTTACTCATTTCCCTTGCCTCCAAAAGAGCTCTTCTTGCTGTATCATCAGTGATTAACCTATCCATTAACCGTTGAATTGAGCTGTTCAATACGGAATTTGAATCAGAACCAATCATAGTTGATTCTGCAATAATATGCTGCATAATCGAGTCTATCAAGATTAAAAGCTTACTGATTTCAATATCGGATCTTCCACTATCTTTTAGCATCAAGAATTTTTGGAATATTGATTTGATATAATATTCGTTCGAATCTTCTTCGCTGCTTTCATTTTTATCTTGGAATTGCATCTTAATGTCATTATATAAATCATCCAATCCAATTTCAATATCGGAAGTGTTTCCATCCCTATGCGAATTTCCGAGATTAAAGAACTCCGTGTAGTCCTCCTCAGCAAATAATTCGTATTTTTCAATCTCATCATTTATTCTTTGATTGTTAATAACTTTTAGCTTATCAAAGACCTTGAGGAGTCTGGAATCATTAAATTCACGTCTCAATGCGATACGCTTCTTGATTGAACTTGTTCCTACCACTATTGAGTTAATTAACAATAATGTTGTTAAACAATAATTTTTAAGGTTACTATCACCTCCCAACCTATCTCCACTTGTAAAATATTGATCTAAAAACAATTCAAGGGAGCTCAACCATGGTTGAAATCTAACAAAGTCGCCATGTAAATCTTGAAGATTCACCATGCTATCCAAAATCGAAGGAAGAAATTCATTGTTCTTGTAGTAAGATAAAAAGATCAATACCTCTGTTACCAAAATCCTTGTAGTTAACCTTGGTGAGATCAAAGAGAATATTAAAGATTTGATGACATGAATTTTGTTTTTTTTTGAAATGGATTTGATAGAAGCAGATTCATCCGCATTGTCGTTTTCTTGTCTTTCGGAATTTAAGATATGTTTTAAACATTTAACAATAATGAACTCCTTATCAAATTCTTCGTTCGACTTAATACTTTTCTTGTTAACTCGAGATAATATTACAGATAAAGCAGTTTCACCCTGTGCTTCCAAAAATGACTGAACCCAGTATGTACCATATTTTGTTGACATTGAATTTTCAATTAATCTTTTCTCCAACTTTTTATATTCTTTCATCGTGAGTTTATTAGACATGATTTTTGTGACAAACCATTCAGGTGAACCTTCCGTAATTTTTTGCTTCTTGATTACTCCGGTACCATTTTCACTCTCATTGGAAATTGAAGAATCAATAGATTTCTTTTTTTGCTTAATGTAAGACGTCTCATCAAAATTGGATTTTTTGCCAGCGTTTCCTAGCCTTGAAATTACCTTCATAGCTGAAGATTGCTTTGATTTAGAGGAATCTAAATCTTCTGATTCTAAACGGTCGGTATTACTCATTCGTCTTTCAGAATGGTGGGGATTTTCTTGAATGGATTGTTGAGAATGTTGAATTTGAGGCTGCTGGAACAATTGGCCCTGGTTATCATCTCTTATGTTGGTATTAGATATAACTTGCTTAGTCAACATCTTCAAATCAAATCCTGAATTTGTTTCACTTTCACGCAATAATAATTCCCACTTTCTTTTCGTTGGCTGTTCTCTAAGAGTTTTTACGGCCTTTTCGGTAAATACCCTTGTCGACAACAATTTCTCGAAAAGATGGTCCACAACTTCCGGGACAGGCATTTGATTTATATAATTGGCTACCGCTGCAAAAGATTGGACCGAATGATTAGATGGCTGTTTGGGAGATCCTGAAGCTTGTAATGGGGGTGCAACTCTACCAACTAAAGCTGGTTTCGTTATCGAATTCAAAGTAGAAAAAGTCTGTGAGTGTTTTATTGGAGAAGATGTACTGTGGACAGAATGCAAAGACGTTGCAGACCCAGACGACAGGATATCACGGTCTGGTAATGATGTAGATGAATGATTGTACAGCCTTTTTACATTGCTGTGGTTATATTGAGATCCTTGGTGGATGTTATGTAATGGTTTCATCGATGGTGGCGGCATAATCTCTTCTGATAGAGGAAATCCAACGAGATCATCTGTTGACAACCCCATTCCAACGAACTTTAGACCGCGTTTTGAAAGGGCGTCTGATTCATCGGATTCACTATAATGATTTTGCAGCACATTAGACTTTGGATCAAGTGATGAAAAGCTGTTGGCAGCCTTACTATGCATATAATATTGATCGAATTCAAGATGTGGCTCTCTTAGTGATCTTGAATTTGAATCAGCGGAATGTTGTGAAGCCAGCGAGTGTTGAGTACTGACCGATGCTTTTCTTGGAGACTTTAACACATTGGTTGAGTTTGGGCTGGACTTTGGTGGTAAATATTTAACCAATTTTGGTGCCTTCGAATCTGTTGACATGTGGTCATAACCTATGGCTTGAAACTTCTCACTCGAATCCTGATCTTGTTGATTAGATTTTACGCCTGAAATCGATGACTGTGATGAAGTTCGTGAACCAATTTCATCGTTGAAGTTCAAAATGGAGGTTGATTTAGAAAGCTTCTTCATTCCTTTCATACCTTTTGAGAAAAGGTTTTTATTACTATGACTATCATCTAAGCCCATCTTTCATTGTATAATTAAGTATTTGATTCTGATTATGTGCGAAGAATATGCTTTTAACGGCCCAATTGTAAAAAGTTGTTGTATTAAACAAGTATCAAATACGTTTTGATGAATCAATTTAACAAAAAAAAAAGATCTAGGGCAACAAAATTTAAGTTAAAAATATTTAAAGCCTTGGATCGTAATCTTGATTCTAGCTCGTGAGACCGAATATTAAATGATGAAATTAGTACTCAATTAGGATTTGTTTCAGTCCAAAAAGTACAAGAATTGTTTTATGAAGGTCGTATTTCTGAGCTTTCGTTAGGTGTAATTAAATCAATGTTCTGAGAGTTTGGGGTAACAAAAACCACGAATTGATATTTGTGTCTGTGAATTTTGCTCTCTCTAAAAAAAAAAGAAAAACAGTAGATTTGTTGTTTTACAGTATTAAACAAAAAGCACTCAAATAAAATCTATCAAATCTATAACCGCGGTTTGCGATTTTTGCAAGACACTCACTGGTACTATATAAGAAAGGAAGCATATGAATTGCAAATGTGTATAAGAACTATGTACGAGAACATCTGAGGGGGAAAAAAACGAACAAAAAAGGACAATACTTTGGTTGTTAGAGATTGTTCAATGTGTTTGATCTGAAATTATTTTTTTCAAAGTTTGTATTTGTGCTCCCCTTAAATCACTGGTAGTCTTTGTCTTTATAGCTAGGATTGGCGCTATTTTTTCCCGTTAAGCGAGAATGTAACGAATTTAAATTTTTTTGGCCTACTTTGAGACGCCTATTTTTCTGCAATCAAAAACAAATCTCTCTTTTAAAAATTAAGATCCATAATAATGTGATGTCAATATGGATACTTAGTGTTATAGTAACATTTTTGAGAGGGTGAGTCAATTTCGTGTATTTCTGTAATAAAAAAGTTGTCATATTTTGTCGAGCAAATGACGAGAAGATATTAGATATTTGATACTATATTGTAAGATTCGAACCATCGTCTTCAATTGATGGGCTGAAAGAGAAGATATATGAAACATTCAGCCTAGATCTCCCCTTCGATGGTAGTGCCAATGTCAAAGCACATCAAATTTGAAATGCCAGCTCATTTTAACACAATTTCAAGTATTGATGCTACCAGTCTTTCGGAGGTGACGAGGTGTTATATACTTGCTTAAAATGTTATATTATGATTTCTAATTAATGGTGGTATAGCCCATCTAGCTTTTTGTAGCGTGACCTCTTAAATGGACATAATATAACCCGTTTCAGACGAAAATCATTAACTACGTTCAAAAGAGATATTTGCGTTATATTTCTTTTCAGTTTATTCAACTTGTCTCTACCTTCCTCTTTTGGAATCCCAAATTATGGAACAAAACGACTTATAAAAGGAATGTTTGTGTCCGAATATCTTTTTTTCTAAGAATTTATTACCCTATTTTTTCAGTATGTTAACCACAAAGTAGAAAAACAGGGAAAACTAGCGAAAGTAATACGAGAAACGCGTCCTGAAAATCAAATTTTCCCACTAATGAAAACAAAATTTTGCCTCTCCATCGATAAAAATAAAACAGTCTCATACAGTACTAAAAATGGGAGCGAGAAAATTTTGCTGACTACCACGAGAAGTCTCTATTTTTTTTTTGCCTTCTCACTATTTTTTCCTACTATTTCTACCAGTATTTCACTAATTGGCACAGGACGCCTATAAGTTGCACCATATTCTTTTAATTCCAGGTAAACAACCTGTATATACAAAAGGCAAGCTATATACATTCGCTGTATGATAGGGTCATGAGCACGAATCCTTCTAACGGTTCCAAACGCCAGGCTTCAATTTCTTCATTCTTTAGAACAGCTTCAAACTCCCGCTCTCTAAACGAATTCAAAAATAATTCCAACACTGAAGAAAACGCGTCAAAAACAGCTCCTAATTCAAGAAAAAGTACTGTACGACCGCATTTAAATCGCACAGGCACAGGTTTATCACTCGCTATCAACTCAAATTCTGGCTTTGATGAGTTGACTAGCCCTGACTCGTCCTTAGATGTGATCGAAATCAATAATTTTAGAAATCCCTTAATTGCAAAGTCCTTCCAAACTCAAAGAGACAGAAAAGTTAAGAAAGAAGACAATGATGTGATAGAAATTTATGACAATAATTTAGAAAAAGATTCGTCAAATTCAGGCACGGTTAGCAGCCTAAAACAGGCCGTTTTGAAAAGAACTAATTCTGGTGATATATTTGAGAACATAACGTCACAAGCGCGCAAAATTCAGAGAGCTGGGAGCAATTTAACCCAAATGAATAAACAAAAGAAGGAGGAAACCCTAAGTTTGGAACAAATGCAAGTGGTAAATGCGGTTGTTCTGCAAAAGCTAAATGTCTTTTTTACCGGTAGTGCGGGTACTGGGAAATCGGTGGTTTTAAGACATCTCGTTGACAAATTAAAGCATGTGTATAGGGATAATGTTGGTATCACAGCTTCCACTGGGATGGCAGCCTGTAATATCTCAGGTCAGACTTTACATAAATTCTTAGGAATTGGCCTTGGTTCGGCAAGTCCGTTGGAAATTTCTAAAAAAATTCGAAGAAATCTGTATTTATACAGGCGATGGGAAACTTTGAGAGTCTTGGTTATTGATGAAATTTCAATGATTGATGGCATTCTATTTCAGAAGTTAAATGAGTTGGCCAAAATTTTAAGAAAGAATGATGCTCCCTTTGGTGGAATCCAGTTGGTTGTCTGTGGTGATTTCTTCCAACTTCCTCCGGTATCTCAAAACTACAAATTACCTACCTTTTGCTTTCAGACTGATGCGTGGCGAGACGTCATCAACAAAACAATTGTTTTGACAACGGTTTTTAGACAAAAGGGAGATACACAATTAATTGATATGCTCAATGCCTTACGTTATGGTGAGCTAGATGAGAAGACGATAGCTCAATTTTACAGTTTATGTAGACGAGTTCAATACAACGATGGTATAGAACCAACCGAATTATTCCCCACAAGAGATGAGGTTTCAATCGCGAACTCGCAAAGATTGAAGAGATTAGATTCAAAATTGAGAGTTTTCGCTGCCAAAGACAGTCACGAGGGAGAAATGGCCCAGAAAATGTTGGCAAACATGAGATGCGAGAAGGAACTTCATTTGAAAGAAGGTGCACAGGTAATGCAATTGATAAATGTCTCAGAGCAATTGGTGAACGGTTCCGTCGGTACGGTGTTATTTTTCTTGACACCTAATGTGTGGGCAAGCGTTCTTGAGTATTATGCTACCCCTGACGTCAACGACCCACAAATAGTTGATGAGTTGAGACTACTTTCAACAAGAATAGGAAATCTGGCTGACTGGAATGACGAAGAAACAGCTCGTTATGCTAGAATACCTGAACATCGAGGTGCTATATTTGGACGATTGTGTCATATTGCCGCTCGTGAAATGAATACCGAATTACTTCCTGTCGTAAACTTTATAACCAATGGCGAAAATAACCCAACGCTTGTAAATAGACATGAATTTATCGTTGAGAATGGTACTGCCACCGGCTCCAATGGTAAAGGGCAAGAAAATAAGTGGGTGCGAGAACAATTACCGTTGTTACTTTCATGGGCAATGTCTATTCATAAGTCGCAAGGTCAAACGATAAATAGATTAAGAATTGACTTAAAAAAGATTTTCGAAATCGGGCAAACCTATGTGGCGCTTTCAAGGGCAACAAATAAGGAAAGCTTGGAAATTTTAAATTTCTCTCCTGCTAAAGTTAAAGCTTCTTCAGTGGTGAAAGAGTTCTATAAAAAAATCACGGATGCACAAAAGAAGATTTAACTAGCTTATGTAAAGTACATAGTTCAATAGAGGTAATAGATTTATTTTAATCTTTGTAAATAAAATTAAATTTTAGAATGCACTATGATTGTAGATGGTGAACTCTATCTGCCGCAATTATTGATTTGCCAATTTACGTTTAGGCCAAATTCAATTCTGTCGCAAATTTCCTATTTGGGATTTTGTAATTTTGTGGCATGAAAAATACAATTTCTATATTGACCAAGCAAACCTAACTGTTACTTCTAAGATTGAGTGGTAGGTTGAAGCCACATTTAAGTAGCTATATGTGTCTAAAATATCATTTAAATATAATTGTTTTTCAAGCCCACAAAATTTAAATAATTTTTCAAAAATTTAGAATGATTTTCAAAAAAAATATACAAAGGAATTCAGTCATCAAAACTTTTGCATCGTTTTTTTTTGGGCCGAGATTTCTCAGGAAAATTCAACAAGTAAACATTACAATAATCTAACGCTTATACTCCCAATAAACTTCTCTTAAAGCATCCAAGGTTCTCGAATGCACGATATCTACTGCCCTTATTTTAGGCCAATTTTGTGAACGTAAATTTTTTTAGACGTTCGCGAAAGATAAAAAATTTGAGAGGCAAATTTAATTTCTTGAAAACAAAATTTTCTAATCTACAATTCGCATATCGATTCTAGAAGTCGTATCACTGCTTATAAGAGAACAATGTTTCAAGAAGCCAACGGTGATTTAGGGTATGACGGATTCCCAGTTACACTCAATTATTTTACTGGTTTACCTAATCCCAATATCATTCACGATGCTAACATTGCTGTATTATTCAAATCATTATTGAAAAAAGACGCCATAACGAAAGAAAAGTCGCTTGGTGAATTGTTGGAATCCCTCGGAAAAGTTGAAAACAAATTCTCCTTTCAAGATGACATTACTATTGTATCGTGGATTCAATTGTATCTGAAATTGGCTTCTGATAATTCAAGGTCGGTCAGAATATTGTCCCATCAAGTGCAAGCAAAGTTTCTTCAAGTTGTTGGAGGTAAGTCATACACAAGGCATTTGAAATGTTCTATGCCCATCTGGCTTCACGGCTTATTCGATAACGATAAGGCAGTAGCCATTGCAACATACAAGACATTTTTGGAAAGTTTTCAAAATGATAAAGAAAAAATAGACAAGATTTGGGTTGTATTTTATGATCAGATTTTACATTTCATCATTGCAAGTATATCATTGGAAACTCATGAAAGTTTATCGGATAAGAGATATACCAAAGAAATTGATGCATTTGCAAAATACGACAGGGTTTTGAATGGTCTGATTTTGATGTTGATCAAGATTATCGAATTATTCAATAATGGCACTTTGAAAATTGATGAAAAGGCTGAAAGCATTGCAGAACTTGAGAATATACTCAAGTCTGAAAAGATATGGGATTATTTGGGTACTTCAGTTACTGAAAGTACTTTGAATTTACCACTTTTCAAAACAATTCTTGTTTTAATTAAACAATTATTTGCCAATATAAATGGTGACACCAATATTTTTGTCTCAAATTTAAAATCAGTTAAAATTATCTATAAATTGATTGCTAAAAAATTCATTAGAAATGTTAAGTTGCAAGGCAGTAGCAATTCAGCTAATCTGGGACTTATTTATTCCAATGTTATTATTCAATTTTGGAGTACGTTACTTGTACTTACCGAATTTTCAACTTTGTCCAGCCTGAAATTGTTGAAAATAAAAAAGAATTTTTGGCAATTAGGCGGCAGCAAGAGTTATTCTCGTCTAGCAAGTTATCTCAAGTTAGGTAACTGTAATCTGGATACCACTTATTATGATTTAATTAGTCAATTTTTCAAACTGTTGTCTAAAATCGAATTCTCTGATGACGATGAATTCCTTCAATTCGACAACATTAAGGATGCTGAAACCGTTATAGTCAAGGTCCTCAGTAAGCAGCTAAAATCTCTAAGAAAGTTAGAGGAAAAGAAATGTTGTGCTGCCTGCATTCTCGATGTTTATGAAATTTTTCACACAAAAATACAAGATAAAGAAATCGAGCATGTACTTCAATTGGTTTGCTATTCGATTTTTGATTCAATTTCAAAACCTGTACTAAGAGCCGAAGAAAAGTTAGAGCAGCAATGTCTTTTCGCCACTGTTGCAACAAAATTAAGCCAAGTTTCAAGTGGCCCTCTTGATGAATTATTTGAGGATCTCAATCAAGGGATTGTTCAGTTGGTGGAGCAAGATCAAAAGGTTTTAGCCATCGCTGGTTACAATTTTGAGTCTGTGCCGACCAATTTGTTTTATACCTTTTTGAGCATCCTTGAAAAATTGAATTCAATAGACTTGTCTCAAAAGTTGATCAGCAAAATCATAACCGTGCTTGAAGAAGATTCTTCTTTAGAAAAACCAACATTGGCTTTCGATTTCATTTCCACATATTTTAAATTAAATGGCAAAATTGATTCTGATATTGAGCTATTTGTGCAGAGTCTTCCTAGCTTCATTTCCAAAGATTTTATAGATCCTCCTTTGGGATTATTCACTGAATTTGTCACATTATCTGGCAGTAAGATTGACCTCTCGGAAACTATTGATGATTTTTTCTCGGAATTGAGTAATATTAGTGAACTGCATTTACCAAAGTTTTTATTTGGGATCCAATCTTATCTTGAGAAAATCAATTCTGACGAAATATCGGCGTATTTGATCACCTTGTCACAAAAGGAGAAGCTCCTGAATGATGAATCAGAATTGATTTATAAATATACGAGCAATCAAGACATCCTTAACAACTTGATCAAATCTTCTACCAAATCTGAAAATGGCTCTTTAACTTTCATCAAGAAGTATACTGATATGATTGAAGATTTTACAGCTTTAGAGGAAAACGATTCTATCGGAAGTATTTTAGCCGTTGCTTGGGGAAATATCCATCAAAATGACGTGTTCCGGTTTGTGCTGAATATCAAGTCGCAAGAATTGCTTGAAAAGTCTATTTTGGTTTTTATTAATTCATCGACAATAAATTTTGATTTTAGGCCGATTTCTTCCTTTTTGCAAACAAAGATGGAATTAGCGACTTGTCTTTATCAAAAGTTGATTTTTTTAGTTAAAACAATTGATTCAAGTAGTTTAGCCATATCCAATCCCCTCCAGCAAAATATCTACTTGACCAATCAAAACAACAGTTTTGAGTTGAATGCCAATATCATTGTATACGGAAAATTCGTTAATGATCTTTCAACCCAATACAAAGATGAAACACTCTTGTTGTTGGCAGCATTCATTAACGAGTACATTGATGATTACCTTTTCTTAGAGCGCAAAGGTAATCTTGCCAACTCGGAACTTATTATGGAAATAAAAGAAGACCTTCAAAGAAAAATATTAAGGACTTTGGAAGGTTTAAATTTGGATATAGTATTGGCCATCATAAATGGTGAAAATATTGAAGAAGGTTTAAATATTTCTTTTGTTCAAAAATTGATTCAAAGTATCAAGGATGCTGACAACTTGCTGTCTTACTCGGCACGGATACTAAAATATATCCTTGATACTATCTTTGATGGCACTTCACTCCAATCATTTGAAGCTTCGCTGATCAATTTTAATCAAATGGTAAAATTTCCGATTTTACTAGCAATTTTCCTTCTTAGTGGTTCTAAATTTTTCACTAAATCTACAAAATTTGATAGAATCCGTAATTTTGTGGCGGCTGAAATCTTAGGTGCTAGAAATGAGAAGGATATTTTAACAAACGGAATGCAATGGATTACTTTAGCTATTAATTTCTTCAATGACGAAGAGCAGTATGAAGTGATTCCTGTACATAGACTTACTATGATTATAAACCAGATCTCAAATTGGTTGGAATCTGATATTGCTTACGATAAAGAATTCATTGTTATGCGAGTACAGATTGCAAGATTTTTAAATTGTTTATTATTGAATCAAACTGAAATCCCTGATAAAACATGGGAAGTTATAATTCAATTGATTAATGACAATTTAAGCACTTGTTTAGTGGAGCCAGACAGGCTTGATCTCAGATTTTTTACCATAAAATTGTTGGACACTATTAACAAGTTATCGAAGAAAGATTCTATTGAAGAATGGGAAAATAACAAGACAGAATCTTGCGAAGAGTTTTTGAATTTAATACTCGACAAAGAAGTCATTTCTGCTGACTTGAAAATTGATAATCAAGCAACTTTTTTGGTGCATGATTTTGTTGGTAGAGTATTTCATTCAATTAGCTTCTCAAATAAGCTTTTGCTAACAAACATCGATAGCTTCTACTCCTTGCTCTCTTATGAATTTGTTCCTCTACAAAGAATTGCTGTCTCAATTTTACGTGATGCTATTATTTTGAAGCAACAAGATTTTGTTGTTGAATATCAGTTACAAAAGTCTAACTTGGGTAATGGAGACGAAGGGGTCGATCAATATCAAGCAAAATTACCAGAAGTTTTGCTTAATAATATTTGCATCCAATATCCAGATCACATTGAACCCGAATCTTTTAATTCTGTGAGCAAATACTTGTGGAGTTGGCTTTTAATTTTTGCACATTTTGAAGATATCACTTATACGATACGTTCTGAGTATATCAATCAATTGAAGGAGAACGGTTCGATCAATATTTTATTGAATTATATTTTTGAACAAGTTGAAGTAAGTGACAGCAAATTTTTGCAAAAGTTAACTCTCAACGGTGGCAAAGTTGACAAGGCCGTAAATGTCGAGGATAATTTAATCAAGTCTTATAGTCCACGTGATACTTTCCCAGGGGAAAGTCCAGAATTTGAGCTTGAATTCTTATTGATGCATTTGTATTACTTGTCATTCAACTTCTTAGGATCTTACATTCAAACTTGGTTCAAAGAAATTCGTGACCTTCAATTAAAGCAAAAGATTGAGAAGTTTTCGATCAAGTTTGTTTCTCCATTATTGATTTCTAGATTATTGAGTGAGGTTGTTAATGCAAAGGACAAGGTCGAAAGTAGAGATGAAAATTTGACTATTAAAGTAAACTCCGTCACTAACGAAATAAAGTCGACTTATATAATTGATGAACAAACAATGGAAATGGTGATCAAAGTACCATTCAGCTACCCTCTTGATAATGTTATCGTCGATGGACCCTTACGTCTTGGTGTTAAGGAGAATCAATGGAAAGCTTGGTTGTTGGCTTCACAACGTGTTATTTCGTTGGCAAACGGAACTATAATGGATGCTATTGAAATTTTTAACAAGAATGTCAATCTTCATTTTTCGGGTTTTGAAGAGTGTGCAATTTGTTATTCAATCTTGCATCAAGATTTGTCATTACCTTCCAAGACTTGTCCAACCTGTTCTAATAAGTTTCACGCCGCTTGTCTTTACAAATGGTTCAAGAGTTCAGGTAGCAGTACTTGTCCTCTTTGTCGTTCCGCTTTTAACTTCAGAAACAATAGAACGGTTGTTGCTTAGAACTGCAGAAATATTTACGCATGAAATAGACAATTAAGAAATCAAATAATAATTTCGATTTATATCTTCCTTGTAAACCTTGAACTACTAGCTGGTGGTTTCATTGTAAAGCCTTGATTCGGCATATTATTGTTCGCGGCCCATGGAGCAGCTGTCATGACCGTATTACTTCTTGTTGTCCTCACCTCTCTGGCTCCATAAACAAATCCAATCTCTTCATTTTCGTCTAAGCTTTCGTCCTTCTTGTGGACCGGTAATTCCTTTTCTAATTCATCTTTCCATGGAAATAATGCTGAACCAAATAAAAAATGTTGGACCACTGGAAATTTGCCCAATACTTCAACTTCATACATCTTTAATAAGCCTTGTAAAACTTTGGACCATAACCTTACAGATGCATGAATATCGTACAATATTGGAGAATGCTCATTAAATGGACCCAGCTTAATCTTGAAAATGAATGCAATAGCATTCACATACAAGTTACTGCATTTGTAGGAATTCATAACTTGAGTTGTAAGAACCTTTCCAACAGTTGGAGATGTTCGTGAGTCATTGAATTGTGCTGCACCCAATATATATATCAAATGGAAATGATCATCGAGTCCCCAAACGCCATGTGATCCAGCAGGTTCTAAATTGTAAGTCAATATCAAGCGTCTAACTAAATCATAGTATTTTGCAAAAATCTCTAGGATCTTACTTCCGGTTAGTTCATCGATTTGAAGAACTCCAAAGTTAACCAACCCACCGAAAAAGGCCAAAAATGACAACTCGTGTCCAGTTCCATAGTCTAATCTTGACTGAGAACCAAACGCATTTAAGATATAGTGCTTTACTTCTCGAAAATATTCTTGATCTAAGGTTTCCGGCAATTGTAGGTTTGTCTTCAAAATTGAATCAATGCTATTTATCACCTTATCGTGCCATTTCCTACATGCTAAGTTCCCAAATCTTCGAGGTCCGTCCAAGGGTGGTGTTTCGTCGATATATACATTCAATTGGTTCAAAATCGCGAGAAGGCCTTTGAAATTATTATTATTTTTGGTATTTGATGCTGCACACTCAGCGATAGACGTTATGGAGTCTGGGCCTCTTAGTTTTCCCTCTTGTGATGTATTGGGGTGTTTCTTTGTTATCAATGAGGCATTGAGGATCATTGGAGGAACTTCAGTTGCTTTGATCTTGTCAATAACAATCCTCAAGATTTCCTGTAAGTTACGATAAGCAATTGATCTTTTGAAATTATTAAGGTCAGATTGATCATATATCTTCTTCGTCGGGGAAGTGAACAGTAATTTCTTCGACATGATTTCTCTTGGTTATTCTCTGCTATAAGTTTATGGGACGTACCTTCTTAAATGCTCTGGTAACTTAAATTATTTTGTGTACAGGAAATGTTCGGCGTTATCGATGATCTACACGACTTTTCATAGTTAAAGAATAAATATAAAGCAATTACTCAAAGCTAGAATCCGAAAGATAATTCGGCTTTAAAAATTCATCCAAGACATTTGTTGTAGCGATAGTAGATTTTTGTGGTAATTCTAAAGATTGATTTACGTTCTCCTTGGTTTGAACGATTTTCCTTCTTTTAGAATGATCCACATAATTCATTTCTTCTTCCGAAGCATTATTTTCTCGCTGAGAGTTGTCTAATTTTTGGGGAAGAAGAGATATATGCTCGAGTGAAGAAGAATTAACTTTCAAGGACTTTGAGTGCGGCCTACGACCTCTGGTAGGTGATTCGTCTCTATCGAAACTTGAAAACCTGCTATCATTGTGCCGCGATACTCTTTTCGAATCACTAAGGTAGTCTAATTTTGGTATACTTTTTAAAGAAAAAGCAGACAGGCCGATTCCTGTTGAATCAGAAGCTGAACCGCGGGAGTTTAAATCTTCAGATTCTGGAACGAACAAAGTTTTGCAATCCGAAATATTACCCAATTCTTTACTTCCCTTGAAGAAGAAACTGTCAATATTCAGTTGTCCTCTTGATAAAGTTGGCTTCTGAATACTCCTATTAGGAGATCTGCTCCTTGATGGAGAAGATTGTGCAGATTTCGAACGTGGCCTGTTCAATAGTTTCGCTGGCGATTGCATAGCCAGTCTAGCGGTTAACGGTACAATTGGCCTCACGGGTGAACTATTATTACTTTTTGCAAGGATCGAGTCTAACGTAGTCTTTTGTATTACTATCAGAGGCTTTCTTCGAGTCCTCTTTGGAGGTGACATAACTTTTTTCTTTTTCTTCTCCTCCATAAATAGATCAAATTTTTTAACTATTTCAGGATTTATATGGTTTATCAATGAACGTGGAAGCCATATACTCAGTTCACCCGCCGATTTCTTTATATTCTTCTCCGAAGAGCGAGGACTACTCGAAGCTGACTCACTGACATAAGTAATCATTTCCCCTCTTCTAGGACTTGATTCTTTGACCGGGCTGGAAAAGACTAAAGGATGGGTCTTACGCGGACTCTCTTGACCTTGTTGACTAGGATTTTTCAGGTCTTTAACATTCGGGAAATCCGAAAGCAACCCCAAGAGGTCATACTTAATCATCAAAAATTCAATACAGTCATCTTGTTTCGAATTTGAGATCTTAAGATATGGTTCATATCGGCAGAAAGACATAGGTGTCAACAACTTAATGATTACGTACTTAAAATACCAACGGTAATCATTTCCAAGAGTTAAATTGGGGCTTCTATTATTGTATTCAAGTTTCGGAGTGAAAGCATGGTTGAGAAGCATTTGATTGTCTTCGTTAACAAACAGAATTTTCAGGATTCCGACAAAATGCGGTCCCGTGATAGAATTTATTCTAGGGATTTCTGTAGCCTTTAATTTAGGCAATTCATCTGGGAACTCGACCTTAATGTCCTTATCTTCAGTAGCAAACTCTCCAAAGCTGAGAGAAATAGGCAAAAATTTATACAAATACGGATGAACGATTGGGTACTTGTACAACATCGCCAAATCTGGATCGATCTCAATTTGCTTTTCCAAATTCAATACCCTACCAAATATTTCTTTTGACCTTGTTTTGATTAATTTATTGAGCTGCAGACTCAATTTAGATAAATCTGATTTAACTTGACTGTAATTATGTTTTGCCCAACAGGCATCGAAACTTCTACCAAAATCAAATAAACTATAGGAATCTGAAGATACAGATTTAATTTTCAGCTTGTTTTTAACCATGTCTCTGTGTGCCTGGGTTCCGCAAATGGCTATCTTCATTGCATTTGTGGCTCCGATCCCTTGTGCACCTAGCGAATAGTCGCCACCATTCAAAACTGAGAAAAACAATAAACGATTTGTATTTAAACCTGTAATAAGCTCAACTTTATTCATATCAATCGGGGTAACATAATAATTATAAGGGTCAACGGATTGCAATTGATTATCACGTAACCTGCTGAAGTCTTTCAAAACCTTCGTAGCACCAAAAACTAAACTATCACTGTCGTCACTAACTACATAGTCCACGATTCCATACTTCTGTAATTGAACACATTGCGCCTCTGCCTCCCCAGGTGCCTGTAAATAATCGATTTTATGGAACTGCAATTCTAATATCAACTGATCAATTAGATCGATCTTCTCAAAATAATCGCTGGGGTCTGCCTGTTTAAATCTATAAAGCAAGTCTTCATATTGATTTCCTTCACGGCAATCATTATTCATAACATTACTTGACTCGCTAACTCGAATCTGATTTGTCCCAGTTAGGTCTTGTTCTCGACTATTTCTCAACTTTGTCGGTTTAAATTTGCCATCAAATACAATGACAAAAGTAACGTTCAAAGAGACTAAGTATGTTACCTTAGACATAAAGTTGCGAATACACGTCCTGGAATCTTCCATTGGGACGCTATTATTAGCTAATGTGTGGAATATAAACATATAAGCATCAATCGCAAGTCTTGCATTGCGTCCATTAGATTCTAAAAACTTGGCTGCGAAAACATCGAACGATATCCTTGGCTCGTATGCTTGACTGATTTTATCCCATAACCCCGGTATTCCCATCGAAATAAAAGGATACTCATGTTTTTCCTAGAAAGGTACACATCAGATTATTTACATCAGTGATTTGAATTGTTTTTGTCAACTTTTGTGGAATGCTCGCGCACAAACATAAGCTACCAAACTAGTACTGCGACAGACTTCCGCAATAGGAAATATCCTAAGACTAATGCGCTCTTTGCTAAACGCACTAACAAATTGAAAAAAATCAAAATGATGTAAATCCGACTAGAACCAAAGTCTGATCAAGAAGTCACATTAACAAAGTTTATAACAAAAAATAATAAGGTCATATCTACCTACACTCCCTTCTCAACAATTTTTTTATACCTTAAAGTTACAGTATGACATCCTTGGAGCCTCTGAGTCTGAATGCAGAGAACCTTCAAAAGCTTGGGGAAGCAATTGGTGACGATGGCAACATACCACAAATTTACGTAGGTCAATTATTGTGTTGTGGTTTTCAGGGAACTACCGTAACGCCTCAAGCTTATAACTTGATTGTGGATCACCACGTATCAACAATGATATTGTCGAGAAAGAACGTTGTACTGGTACCGCAAGTAACAAAACTTATCCGTGACCTACAGCATATAGCCTATACACAGGCTAATTATAAATATCCAATTATGTTCGCTATTGACGAAGAAGGTGGGATGATGAATTCGCTTTTTGATCCTGAACATTTGACTCAGTGCCCGAGTGCAATGGCTTTAGCAGCTGCTGGAGATACAGAGTTAGTATACGAGTTATCAAAAGCGGTCGCTATGGAATTAAAGAATATAGGGTTACTGATAATTTTGGGTCCCGTTCTCGATGTGGTTACCAAATTGTCTCATCAATTAGTCAGCGTTCGTAGTTTTGGTACAACTTTAGAAGATGTTTGCAAATATGGTTCGATTTGTGCGAAAGGTTTACAAGACGGTGGTTTATTCACCGTGGGCAAACATTTTCCTGGTATTGGGAATGCTACTGTCGATTCACTTTTGGAATTGCCCATGATTAGTGACTCATTGGATCAAATTAAGAACTTCAATTCAGTACCTTTTGCTAAATTAATCAATGAAGGTTTGTTAGATGGTATTAGTGCCGCTGGATGTGGTGTCCCTACCATCAGTCCTGATGAAACGCATGCTTGTTTGTCCCCCATTGTGGTTAATCAATTATTACGTAATGATTTGGGGTTTAATGGATTCGTTATAAGCGAGTGCTTAGAAATGGATGCTTTGTACCACTCTATTGGGTTGGGCCAAGGTGTAGTTTTGGCCATTTCTGCAGGATGTGATTTAGTAATGGTTTGTCATGATCAATCGTTGCAAAATGAAGCCGTGGAATCGATTAAAAAAGCTATTTCGAATGGAAATCTTGAAGAAGATATTATATTTGCCAGCTTGGCAAGAATTGAAAAATTACAGAAAGGATTACCCACTTGGTCACAGTTGTTTCCGAATGGAATATTACCGATACCGAACTCGCCAACATCTTCTACTGAATCTGGTAGCGGTGGTGGTGTTTTCGGTAACTCCTCTGGAAATTTGAATCCTTCGGCTCCAGAATCAATCAAGTTATTCAAGCATGAATTTCCAGAGTTATGGGCGAAGCATCAAAAGCTATCAGAATTAGCTTACCAAAAGTGCATCACCTTGGTGAGAGATTATAATGACACCTTACCGATCACAAAGTTCATATCCGCTCGTTCTCCTGAAAAGAAAGGTTCTTTGGATAATATACTATTATTGACACCTTTGTTGAATCCAATTTATCCCAATTCCAGTCCAAGTTCAGCACATCATAGCGAGAAACATGAGTTCTATACTGGCGAAGAAGTTTTCCAAAAATTTGGAGACTTACTTTCAAACCATAGACTAAGTGCTACTAAACCTTATAACGTTTTACATACAACATATACTGCCAATGGATTGACAGCCTTACATGAATCTTTAATTGAAAAATCAAAAGTTGTTATTGTGGTGACTTCGGAAGCCACAAGAAATATGTATCAAATTGGTATTGTGAAATATGTATCGATTCTATGTGGAGCCAATCCAAACTCGTTCAATAGTAGTACCGGGGCTGCTACTTATTCGCAATTATCGAAACCCTTAATAATTGTTGCAACATCATCTCCTTATGATTTTTTTTACAACAGAAGTATTGGCAGCGCCTATTTATGTTGTTATGATTACACTAATAACGTGTTGAGCAAATTGGCTGGTGTATTATTAGGTGATATTGAACCGGAAGGTTGCATTCCTGGAGAGGCAAAGTTTATTGGTAAACTGAAGAGAAAAAGGCATTTGGAGAACGCCACATTCGAATTAGTACCATCTAAACTTACCAGAAATTCTGTTCCAAAGAGAAGATGGCTTGTTGACGAACTCGACTTGAGCAGAGATTGGGCTGGGGTTGTAAAATTGTGGAAAAATAATACTTTGGATGCTGATCTGATTATTGGTAATAATCTGAACGATAGGATAAATTACCAGAACGAATCATTTTACAGAAAAATGTATGGTCTTTTAGTATCCACCTCCAAAACACAAAAACACTTTGTGGTCAGAAATTCCTCCTTAAACATTATTTACGGGGTAGTTTTAACTTGGTTTGATGATAGATCTCCTTTACTGGGTGATTTAACCGACAATTCGGAACGTTATTTCGGTTCTATTTTATATTTATTAGTTGATCAATCTAAAAGATCACAAAGCATAGGGAAAAATCTTCATGCTCGTGCTATTAGGTATTTGATCAAAGAAAAAAATTGCAAGACCATAACACTTGGTAGTTCTTTCCCATTATTTGTTTTTCCACAGAACTCGAATTTACAATTGCATGATACAACGAAATCTGCCAAAATTAATTCACAACCAAACAGTAAAGTTGCTTCGTTTATGTATAATGTCGGATGGGAAAACTCAGATAAATTCCGCAAAAAGCATATAATGGTGTTAAATGATTTGGAAAACTGGCTGGTTCCCAAAAAGATCTTTAGAGAATTGATGATAGTCGGTGTTAGATTTGATATTTGCAATGATCCTGAAAAGTTGATGACCTTACTTGAAAGATCTACGGCAAACGAAGACGGTGTAAGCGAAGAAGAAAAGGAAGACAAAGAACGCATAAGGAGCTTATACTTAGAAGCTATCAAATTCTTACCTAGCTCATCATCTGTGAAGATCATCATTGCATTGGAACCTACCAATCAAAGTGTTATTGGTAGTATTGTTTTATTTACCAATAAGTCACAATTATCTAAGTTTTATCCTTTTATTGATGAATGTTGTTATGAGAATGGCAATGGAAACACTGCATCCGAAGCGTTGCCTTTGGTTGGTGCAATCATCGGGCCCGTGATAGATCCAAGCTACTCGAATTTAACTGAAATTTTTAAATTTGGGTTAATTTGCAGTGGAATTACATTCCTTAAATCGAACTTAAGCGATGGAGAAACGCAGATGAATCAATGTGTGATGATTGGTGTCAATGATGACAAGTCGATAAATGGTGTTAAGGACATTGGTTTTAAAGAATGGAAGTATTATTACGATTATTACGACAAAAAAACAAATGCTGCTGCTGCTTTTTTAAAGTAAGATGGTTGCACTTTTTCAAGATGAAATGTATTATTTTTTAACGCTTTGTTTGTATTTTTAAAATATGGAAAACTATTAAAGTAGTTTTTCCATCGACCCGGAGTACAGCTCCGCTAGTGCTTAAAATCTTAGTCCGATCATTAGCTATTTATATATGATTAGTATATTACTTTACGATTTTTTCCGGTTTCGGCTCCGCATTTTGCAATGAAATGACAGCTTTAATCTTTACCCAATAAACCCCGGGATTGACAGATCAAATATTTTCGATAAAAGATCCACACCGGGTTATCTCAAATGAACGTCTCAAGTGTTCATAGTTTCGCTTTGAAGTATTCTTGTTGGTTGAGTCTTGAAGAACTTAGTATTTAGAATCCTTAAAAAGAGTTGAAAAAAAATGTAGAATTTGGGACGTTCCTTATTATACTAGAATACTTTTAAGGACTTTGATTTCCCTAGCTAAGAGGTGATTGCTGCAAAATAGTTTTATAATTTTGATAAAAATTGATCAAAATGCTTCAAAAACTAAGAAATTTACTAAATGATTAGATGTTTTCGTCCGTTTTAAATAAGAAAAAGTGCGCGTTACAACATAGCAGGCAATTGGTTATATAAAGAAGTACTAAGGCAGCATTTTAAACTTTTCAATTTTGTGGTATCAATCGTCTTAAGGTGGAACCTTGATGTCCTACTTTCCAGTAAATACTGTTTTCGTGTAGCAGCATTTATATGTGTTGAAATAAATCTGCATTGAAATAATACCTTTATGAATTGGGCGATGTTTTTTTCTATTTAATTTTATGATATCATTGAGCTAATCTCTCAAAACAGATTCCTCCGGGACACCGGAATCCCAAAGAATGCAACACCCGGTTTCTTTCACTTCAGTCATCAAACCATCTGAAAGCCGTTAAGCATCACCCTTTCGACAGGGCTTAAATTGACCACAATAGAAAGTAAATTTGTTGTAGTACGTTCAAGAATCCAAGAAGTTTGTTTACAATTATTAAGCCCATCCCGGATCGCGAGGATAGTAAAAGAGTGATTTCGTATCCCCGCCAGGAGGATCCCTAGCGATATGAGGGGAATATGCATGTAAATGTCAAATTTAGAGAGAATTGAATGCTTCTTAGAATCTAGAACGACCAAGTGAAACAAGTTTCGTATTTGAGACTTGCCTCGGAAAGTGCCCCGTTAGAAGAGCTTATGGATTATTTTAGAATCATTTTTGTTTGTACGATTTATTATCCATTAAAATATTATTACCACCCCCTCACCCCATTTCTTGTTATCATAGTAGACCGGCAATTTACAGCAATTCCCCCAAATTTCGGCGTTGTAGCAGCTTCTATTTCTTTTGCCGTCACGGCCGCCATGAAAAGCCACAAAACTTGGATCCTTTTACCCGATATCCCGGGGAGGTCATTTTGCTTGTGCTACCGAAAATAGAACAATTATATAATGACTTACGTAATACGGAAGTTTGCGGGATGCCTTTTAAAGGGCGGTTAGCTCATAAAATGAATCTCTTCCGATATTTTCCTTACCCCAGACTTTTGTTGAAATTTGCTCAAGCGTTAGGCTTTGACCATGCAATAACTAACACACAAAAAATCAACGCCTGCATACAAAAAGAAAAGCAAAAGAGAATTTGTTAGGAATTTCCTTTTCCCCGGGGAAATGACAACTCTAAACACCCACCATTTTCATTATTTTGTTAAAGTCTTCCAAATTAATCCACTGCAAATCTCTTTGGGAAATACTATAAATATCATAGAATATCCACTCAAAACATGCTTTATTGCTTTACTATTTCATTAGAATTAATACAATTCAAATATTAAAAATAATATTTATCTACACAACATAATATGTCACCTCCAATTGCAGTTGAATCAAGTATCAATTTTGGTTCTCATCCAACCATCAAGTCAAGTCAAGATCCATTAGTGCAACAATTGTCGTTAAATGACGAAGTCATCATTCGTCATAATGCCCCACCACCAACGTTGTACGAAGATGGTTTGTTAGAAAAGGGTACTACTATCTCTTCTACTGGTGCCTTATTGGCCTACTCGGGTAAGAAGACTGGAAGATCTCCAAAGGATAAAAGAATTGTCGATGAATCTACATCATCGCACAACATTTGGTGGGGTCCAGTAAACAAGCAAGTTGATGAATTGACCTGGAAGATTTCCAGATCTAGAGCTTTGGACTATTTGAGAACAAGAGAAAAGTTGTTTGTCGTTGATGCTTATGCCGGTTGGGATCCAAGATACAGAATTAAAGTCAGAATTATTTGTGCCAGAGCTTACCATGCTTTGTTCATGACTAACATGTTGATTAGACCTACAGAAGAAGAATTGGCCAACTTTGGTGAACCAGACTTTACTGTTTACAATGCTGGTCAATTTCCTGCTAATGTCCACACAAAGGGTATGACTTCATCTACATCTGTTGAAATTAACTTCAAAGATATGGAAATGGTTATCTTAGGTACCGAATATGCTGGTGAAATGAAAAAGGGTATTTTCACTGTTATGTTCTACTTGATGCCAATTAAGCATAAGGTTTTGACTTTGCATTCTTCTGCTAACCAAGGTAACGAAAAGGGTGATGTTACACTCTTTTTCGGGTTGTCAGGTACTGGTAAGACCACCCTTTCTGCTGATCCAAACAGAAAGTTAATCGGTGATGATGAACACTGTTGGTCTGACAACGGTGTTTTTAACATCGAAGGTGGTTGCTATGCTAAATGTTTGGATTTGTCGCAAGAGAAGGAACCTGAAATCTTCAACTCGATCAAGTTTGGTTCCATTTTGGAAAATGTTGTTTACGATCCTATCACTAAAGTAGTTGACTACAATAATTCTGAAATTACCGAAAATACTAGATGCGCATACCCAATCGATTTCATTCCATCTGCCAAGATTCCTTGTTTGGCTGACACTCACCCAACCAATATTATTTTATTGACATGTGATGCTAGTGGTGTTTTACCCCCAGTTTCGAAGTTAACCAATGAGCAAGTGATGTATCACTTTATTTCAGGATACACTTCTAAGATGGCCGGTACTGAAGAGGGTGTTACTGAACCACAAGCTACTTTCTCTGCTTGTTTCGGTCAACCTTTCTTGGTTTTGCACCCAATGAAATATGCCCAACAATTGAGCGACAAGATTTCTCAATACAATGCTAACGCTTGGTTGTTGAACACCGGTTGGGTTGGTGCTTCCGCAGCTAGAGGTGGTAAAAGATGTTCTTTGAAATACACAAGAGCCATATTGGACGCAATTCACTCTGGTGAATTGAGCAAGGTCGAATTCGAGAAGTTTCCAACCTTCAACTTGAATGTTCCAAAATCATGTCCAAACGTTCCATCTGAAATCTTAAACCCAACTAAGGCATGGACCGAAGGTGTTGATTCTTTCAACAAGGAGATCAAGTCATTAGCCGGTAAATTTTCAGAAAATTTCAAGAAGTACTCCGATCAAGCTACTGCCGACGTGCAAGCTGCTGGTCCAGATGTTTAAAATATACTTTTCATATATACATGCACATTTCTACTTCAGCCTCTTGTTTATTTTACCACATCTCTATTTATTTATTTATTCATTAATACAATTATATAAGTTCAATTTAAAGTCGGATCTGTAGTATAGTATCTTCGTAAATTAAAAAGTTTTTAGTATGACAAGAATATTAAGGAAAAAAAGAATTGATAACAATAAAACTTATTTAAGTATCCCAATGCGTTGAGTATGAGAAGTAGTTTACATATGTTGAGTGAAAGAAATCATTAGCGATAGCTTCTTCTTTAAAGATCAACTGAAATGAAACGGAATCAACATATCGTGAATTCAAGGTCACTGTGGGTATACGGCAGCCAATTCTTCAACTAATGACAACTGTGAAAAAACGATAAAAAGACTTGGTATTAAAAGTTTAATTTAGTTTCATTTCTATTCTTCAAGGGGTTTCTCTGTAGCAGGTCAGGATAAACCAACCAATGGATTTAACACAATATTCGCTTACTAATTTGCCGTTTACATGTGTTGAAGGAGTAAAGTTTTATATGAATGAAAGTATAGAGACTTACCATATGCTGATTGTCTTTGAATCAGAAAAGCACCAACTACTTCTGTATATTGATAAATCTCCATTTTTTTGTTAGCAATATATACAAAATTAGCAGCAATATTCTTAAAATAATCCTACAAGATGGAGACAAAAAAGATGCCATTGACTCATTAAACATGGCCACAATGTGATTCACATGTTATAAAATTTTCGGACTCACAATCGGATCTTGACATTGTGATGGACGTGTAATCAACTGAAACCAGATCTTTGAATATCACACAATGTTATCTTTTAAGCTTTTCAGCTCACATGCATCTGATTTCGAAGAACAATTTTCAACTGGTGTTTTTTGAGGACGAGAACCAAAAGAGAAGGAGCGATGTTACATTTCATTTTGAATGAACGTGATTTTGCTTAGACTCATAATCGTAGTATCCGCCTATTCTTCCGTGAACAAAGCATACCCGGTGGATTTTACTCCTATAAGAACAACACAATTTCATGTGATTTCGAGACAAATAACACAAATCTTCTGGATCATTCGAAAAGTCCGAAATTGAAGCCTTAGTTCGTTTGGTTTTGATTACTGATTTTTTCTGAATATGAAAAAATAAACCCGCCAGGCTATGTAGTTTGGGGTTGAAATTTGCTGCGATAAACTTTAATGCCAATCCTTTCTCCGTTCATCTGTTTCCGGTTTGCCGTTATTCTGGCTATATGAAACATACTACGGGACCCCTGAAGGCGCTTAATTTAAAAGCGATACACAAATTGCGTCCTCTATATTTCCTCTTTTGGATAACTCCGTTTCTCGCATAGAAAAAATATCGCTAAATATAAGCCAAATTAATTTGCGTATATCCGGCATATAACCAATATATGCGAGTAGCGGGCATATCATGCGCAGCAAGCCGTCGCTAAGGTTCCCCACACTAATCAATTATGCCCACCTTTAGAAAATTCCAATCATAACGTCTTTACAATCGATCGGTAATAAAAGAATACAGCTTGGGAGACACAATAAAATGTATTGGTCTTCTTCCGAAAAGTTTTCTTCCGTCGGTTTGCCTTCTTAATTTTGTTGTTGTTGTGAAATGTTTTCATGTGTAAGCGCAGCTTTTCTTTTTCAATTTCACTTTTCGGAAGTTGAAGCTGCTATGTGTGCATAATGTTGTAATTCAGTTACATATGATAAAACTTGTCTTATAAATCACAATACCCCTCTTCAGTCCTATATTAATTCTTTCTTTTTTTAAAATATATATATGACCCATGATGCCCTTATAATGTCACTGAGCTTAATGATATATACTCTAGAATTTAATTTGTGAAAAAATGCCACTTATTGTCAACGTTGGAGAGTTTGCTAGATGGTACAATGTACTTGGGGTGACCTTAATCGCCTATATTCTTTTCCAATTTGCATACACCAAATATCTCGCTAGAAAGTTTGGCACAGAAAAAGCCCAACACACAGAAACCGATCATGCCTATGGATTTAAAATTTGGAAAGAACTTAAAGATAAGAAGGAAACAGGCGAAGTTATTCAATGGACAGCCTCAAAGTTTTACAACTTCCCGGATCCGCAAACCAAGACTTTAACTTTCAAACTACTTGGTAAAAATGTCATAACTACTAAAGACCCAGAAAATATAAAGGCCGTTTTAGCGACCCAATTTAACGATTTTGCATTGGGTTTTAGACATCAGCAATTTATGCCTTTGCTAGGTGATGGGATCTTTACTTTGGATGGCGAAGGTTGGAAACATTCCAGAACAATGTTGAGACCTCAGTTTGCTCGTGAACAAATTGGCCACGTCAAGATGTTGGAGCCACACTTTCAAAACTTTGCTAAGCATGTCAGAAATAGCAAGGGACAGACATTTGATGTACAAGAGTTGTTCTTCAGGTTAACTGTGGATTACGCTACTGAATTCTTATTCGATAAAACTGTTGGCAGTTTGGATGATGGTACTATTGGCCACGTTGAAAGTAACTCTATTGGTTTCGATGGAAAAAACGATTTTGCAGAAGCTTTCAATTTTTCTCAAGGGTACTTGGCCATTAGGGCATTGACCCAGAAGTTGTATTGGCTATTTAACTCAAAAAAATTCCAAGAATCCAACGCTAAAGTCCACAAATTCGCTGAAACTTATGTCAACCACGCACTTTCCTTGTCTCCACTGCAATTGGAGGAGAAGTCAAAGGGCGGTTATGTATTTTTGTATGAATTGGCTAAACAAACCAGAAACCCTAAAATTATCAGAGATCAGTTGTTGAACATCTTACTAGCTGGTAGAGATACAACCGCAGGTTTATTGTCATTTGCTATGCTCGAATTATCAAGAAACCCAGAAATCTTGGAAAAGTTAAAAGAGGAAATATACATGAAGTTTGGTGAAGGTGATGAAGCCAGAATTGACGAAATTACTTTTGAATCACTTAAGAAGTGTGAATACTTGAAGGCATTTGTCAATGAAACCCTTAGAATGTATCCGTCCGTGCCTCAAAATTTCAGATATGCCACGAAAGATACTACTTTACCTCGCGGGGGTGGTCCTCATGGCCAATCTCCCTTGTTGGTAAGAAAGGGTCAAAACGTTTTTTACACAGTTTATGCTATGCATAGAGACCCAGCTCATTACGGCAAAGACGCGGAAGTATTCAGGCCCGAGAGATGGTTCGAGGACAGTGTTAAAAAATTGGGCTGGGCTTATTTACCTTTCAACGGTGGTCCAAGAATTTGCTTGGGTCAACAGTTTGCTTTGACTGAAGTATCTTATATCATTACCAGAATGTTGCAACTGTTCCCCAACATTGATAATGATGGTACAATGAAATATCCACCTTATTTATCCAGTGATTTGACTCTTAGTGCCTTGGGAGGTGTTAATATTCGTGCTTACTAGCCAGATAACTTTGAATTATATTATTTATGCTAATATTGGATTGTAGAATGCAAATGTAGCGAGTTGCGAAATATGTTAAAAATTTTTGTTTTTGAATCCTTACTATAAATTCGATTATAAAAATTTGATAATGTAATTAAGCTGTATAATTTTAAACCTTCATAGTATTTCAAAATAGAGAAAAGCATAAATCAAGTGGTAAATAAATGGGTTCTTTATATCGATTGTTTGTTACTTTGAAGTATTGCAAAATCGGTAAACGCAAGATCCTGCATTTAAATTTACTGATTTTTTTCTACGGATGCCCAAAGACGTAAACAAATTTTTTTATACCTGCGTTACAAGTGTATACAACTTCACGACCACAAGACATATACAAGTGTGCTACAGATAAACATGAGTTCCAGTTTATCTCTAAATTGTTCTAGTGATATCCTAGAAGATTGCTATAACACAATCAAACTCACTGGCGCCGTAGATGTTGAATTAATAAAAAAGATCGAGATTGATTTACAGCAAGTTTTAGTGGTACCAGGCAAAAACGAATCTTCAAGAAATAAATTAACGAATGCAACCAAAGATTCAAATCATCCTGATTTATCGATTGTGACTCTTCCTAGTGGAGAAGAAGTCAAATTGAATCAACTATTCATTGAAGATGTATGTAAATTGTCAAGCGAATTTGAATTAGATGAGATGATGGTTGCCGAATTGCTTTATTCCTCAAGTGAGACGCAATTTAAAATGGGTACCACTCTTGAAGCCACTGGGAGAATCGTGTTTTATTCAAGATTCCAGTATATCTTAAACATTTTAGGTTATTTATTATCTTCAAAAAACTTGAAACTTATACTTAAAGACGATCCAAACCTCACAACAACATTTTTTGAAAACATATTAAAGAGTTTTGAAAAAGTTTACAAATTATTAAATATTATTAATGACTTAATTGATAAACAGAAAGTCACTAGTGATATCAGCAATTTATCGTTCATCAATTCTATAAATTATGCCAAAAGTCAATTGTTTGCAATCCATGAATCTTTGGGCCAAATCATTTTTGCACTTTTTGAAAATTACTTTGACAAATTTGGTTCATTAGAAAATTATAAAAAACTCTTCACGCATGTTAATAACAACTTGAGCGATGATGACATTCTTATTCTCCATTATTTGCCCGGGATATTTAGGTTCATGACTAGTTTGTTAGATGAAACCAACACAAATGACAAATTGGTGGAAAGCTTACATAAATACATAACTTCAACTTTAAAAACCGACCATAAGAAGGCATTATCCGATGATTCTTTTGATATAACCAAAACTAGTTTAAGGGGCATCGAAGTGGTCGGCAGTTTGATCTTTTTAACATATTTTACATCTTGGTGTAAACAATCGAATTCAAGAATTGAAAAATATGATTTCAAAACAGATATCTTGAACAATATTGAGTTATTGATAGACTTTGGAGTTATGGAAAAACTTTTGTGCTTAGCTGCAGAATCCAGTCATATAAACACTAAATTGGACTTTGATTGGAATAATTTATTCGATTTCAGATCATTATTACAAAAATCATGTCCTCGTTTACAGCCTTCAAAGTTCATTTACACATCTGCTCAAGAATTAGCTTTGTTACATTTACCGAATATTCCATTACTACTTGATGTATCGGCATACAAGGTAGATAATGAATTTTTAGAATTGTTGTTAGCTCCGTTTCTTCACAAATTTTTTCTTGACTTTATATCGAACGCAGCACTTGTTTTAATTTCTTTAAGAGACAGCGAAGAAGATTTTTTGTTGTCTTCTATAAACAGGAAATCGTTGGAAGAAAATTCTGATACGGATTTTGACGAATTCAGCTCAACTAGTTTACAAAGGACTTCCAGCATTGTGGATAATTCCAATGAGAAATCGACTAAAGGTGACCAAATGAAAGATATCAATAGTTTGAATTTAGATGAAATAGCAACAAGATCAGACTTAGAGAGGTTTTATTTGGCTTTCGCATATACCTACAACAATAGATCAGATTTATGTACTCTCTTCTGGGCAAGCGATAACATGTCGACAGATATTATGGGTTTCTTCACATGGAGTTTGGTAAATAATACTTCTCCATTAATTACAGCAACTTTCTGTTTGTTGTTGGGGGCTTTAACTTCAGAAGGCGATGAATCTTCTGAAAGAATTTGGGAGATTTTAGTAAAGAATAATAATGGCACTAACTCTAACGTCAAGAAGAATGATTACTCCAAAATCTCCATTGACTCAATTGTTGATTCATTGAATTATTACATCACTTCTTTAAATGAAAACTTTGAAGAAGATTTGAATGACAGAATTAAGCTGCAACAGAAGAGACAAGAATTCATGTTCTCGTCTCATTCTAACAAGAATGATAATTCCGATAGCCCTGAAGATAGAATTGTTATTGAGTTATCTGAAGACTCGATAGTTTTCATTTCAGGATTTATTCAATTGATTTCATCCGTGATGAAGAACTTATCGGGTAAGACTGAAAGATCGTTGGAAATTAAAAACATAGCTTTCAACAGGTTTTATCCTATAATTTCGGGATTTTTGAAATTCGACAATTTAGTTACTGGTAGTGGTAACAACTTGTCCGTGGATATAAGTCTTAACAACGCAAATCCAAAGTTGGTTGACCTACCAAATGTTTTGGTTGATTCTGAAAATAGGGTGATTTTGACTAATTTGATGCTTAAGTTGTTAAATGACATAGTTGAGAAAAATGACAACTTAAATACAAGATATGAAGTTTGGAGAATTTTGGATCGCTGGGTATATCAAAGTCTTCCAGCTAGTTCTGCCGGCTCTAATGGTAAGGATGAAAAGGAAATGTTTTTGTTCTCTAATCATCAAAATAAACCGAAATATTCTATCAAACGCAGCTTAAGAATAAATCAAGGTTTCCACCTCAACTTGATGAACCTTTCACAGGTGAGCAATTTCGTTAAGTTGCTCTCTCATTTGTTGAAACCATTAGAAACTAAAAACCAAGCATTTGCCAAATTTCAATTGCTTTACCCTGCAGATTTAGGATCTGGTTATCGTAGTAATAACCAGATTGGTATTTGGCCCTACATCGAGTACTTATTGATCGACGTATTCGGGAAAACTTCAGACATGACCAACGATAAAGATAGACGCAACCTTCAGCTACAAGTTGTCGAAATCTTAGAGACTTCTTTAAAAGAAATCGACTGGAAATTTATAGACCACACCGCTTCGAATGCTTTAAATGAACCTATTGACTTCAACGCGTTATTCGATTCACTTCTTCCACACGTTAATTTGAATTACAATTTATTTGTCAGGTTGCACCATTCAGTCGCCATTTTGTCCTATTTGTTTGACGAAAGGGCATACAAGGCTATGTTCAGCATAATCAGTATCGGTAATGATGCAATCACGCGAAACAATTCGTTGAAATTACTCGTTTCGAAGTCATTGACTGTTATTGACTGTATTTTGGACCTCCAAGATACATTTATTAATAGCTTGTTTCCAATCTGCAAAGATAGAAATGACACGAATGAATCTGTTCAGAGCAAGATGCCTAGTGGGTTTAACACAAACATGAGTTTAGTTTTGGCTCCAAGAACTGTTTTTGACAATATTTATTTCCCCAAGACCATAGGAACTCAAGGAGTTTCTGATTTTTATCAAGTATTTTTGTTTAATTTACCGGTTGTATCTCATTTTGCTTTATACGTTGGAAATCAAAGTGCATCAATTGCTGGTACAGCAATCGATATAACATCGAAAATCAGTGAATCGAGCCAGTTTGTTGCAAAAAAGACCTCAAATTTTAATGGTTCTGTATTGAGAAATAACCGATTGCTTACAACATTTCAAAATGTGGATGAATCACTCAGAATTAAATACTCTTTTATTGAGCAATTTGAAAACCACGATCAAGAGCTTGAAATCAAGTTCAAGATTCTTGATTTCTTGAGACGTGATTTGAACTGTTCGGATGGTAAACACCCTACAGTGGCTCATTTCCTTCTTGGTTACGAAATTAGAGGTGGTAACTTGCATCTTTCTGATACCGAAGATGAAAACACACTCTTAAAAGCTTTGTTAAATACTTTAAATTTGGGTCTTGATTTAATTTCCGAAATAGATTATAAGAATGGCAATATTTATATGATCGAAATCGGCCCGGCTAAGCTTACGTCATTAATATTGGAAATTTTGGTGAAGTTAAGTGGTACTACTATTAGTTCTTTTATTACCTTGAATTACTTGAGAGACTATGATAACTTGTTCGAAAAATTAATTAATTATCAACCAAAAATTGATTTTAACAGTTTATGGTCCGGGAATAGATTTGATGGTGACTTACAAGACGGTGTAAATAATTCATTCATATACACTGACGCAAGTGCACAAGCTTTTTTTGCATTTATTAATCAAAGAAATCTTATTTTGCAATACTTATCTTTGGAATTTCACCATATCACTTCAATGTCAAAGAAAGAATATTACATTAACTTGTTGCTCAACAATAGTGACTTTTTGGATGGTTCACCCAAGATCTTGAACTTTTTAGATATTCTCAATTTCAACTTCAAGAACTTTGAGATCCATAACTACGAAACTTTCAATCAAAAGTATAATTTGCATTATATCTTGGAGAATGTCAAGAGTTCAAAAGAAACATCTTCATTTTTCGATTTATCGATTTTAGAGAAAATTTTCAAGTTGGTTTGCCAAAAATCTAATGCCCTGAATACAGAAGAGAAAACAGCTATCGCCAATGAAGTTATGTTGGAAGGTAGCAAGGTTAGAGAATTTGTTACAAAATTTTTGGTATCATCGAGCTTAAGAGAAATCCAGTTACAATGCTTACACTCTTGGTGTCAACTTATTGAAATATTAATAACTGATAGAAGTATTAATTCCAAGTATTTTATTTTGGAGGTCCTTCAATTGATATTGCCAAAAATCAATGATTATTTGGAATCTGACATATCTTTCTCCGAGGAATTAATTTCTTTAGGTGTTTTGTTATTTGATTTATATGATCAGGAAATCTTAGTGGGGAATGAGAAAGAAGATTTTGTCTTGGGCATCCAAAGATTGATTCCTTTTTTTAAGACTTGTATCACCGGTATCTTAAATTCAAATTCGACTCCTTCTTTAAGGTCTGACTTATACGTTTTGGCAAACAAGTTTTTGCTAAAGCTTTTTGATAATGAAGACTTGGTTACAGAAATCACAAAAATTCTTTCTTCTGTCGACAAAAAGTTGATTGAGATTATTTGCAATGATTCGATTTATTCGGAAGGCTCTTCAAGGATAACATCTATTTTATTACTTGAATCGTTTATTCATTTGTCTTCAAAATCCAAGGCCAATTTTGTTTTAGACTTATTAGTAAAGAATAATTCGTTGTTGTTATTGGTCAGATCAATTAAAAGAACAGATGAAATGTTGCAGATTTGCTCTGGTGAAAATTCTGGAGTTAGCTTGGAATCTTTATTATACGAATTGACTGCTTTTAAGGCATCATTATACTTTTTCATAAGAGTGGCACAATCTAAGGCAGGTTCCTTGCAATTGATCCAATGTGAACTCTTCCTGATTTTAAAATACTCCAGTTTCTTGAAGATCAACCCTGACTTGGGCTTAAACTTGAAGATTGAAGAAGTTCCTGATCATAAAAGTATCAAGATTAATTTGATGTTGGACACCCCATTGGCATTGAATGATATAGCCAGCTCCACCTCTAGCAACGTTAGTGATGAAAATAATATTTCATACTTTGAATTTTTGGTCCCAATTTTCCAGTTGATTTCTACCATGGTCTTGTCAATGGGACCAAGTTATAAACCAAGCTTGACCCAAACAAAGGATTTAATGAAAACTTTCAACACCTTGATAGTTGGTGTTATGAAGCGTGATATCTTAACCGAAAATAATCAAGTCAACAAAAAGATCTACAATGACAATAACTATGCATCGGTTGGTTTGAAGGAACTCGTTAAATTATTCACCTTGTTGGATTCCTTAGTGAACTACAGTGAAAAAGAGTAAACATATTCTACTAGGATATGTTGTTGTACTATAGATAGAAATGTATATTATACAATTAAAAAAATTTATTCATAGATATATTGAAAATACTTTGTATAGGGCGCTACCAATTTGTACATACATCTAAGAATTGTAACTTGCACGACCGAACAGTTTTTGGTACTATCAAAATGATTAAAAAAATTCTCTTTACCAAATTTGTTAAACAAACAAGATAAAAATCAGCTCTTATTATATTGATAATGACAACAGTAGAAGTAACCCCAGTGTCACCTGAAGCCCAAGAGCAATTGACAAAGACCAATCCATCCAACTTTTTGAGTAATATCACTGGTAGTTCAGTCGTTGTGAAGTTAAATAATGGTATACAATACTCTGGAAACTTACAGAGCATAGATGGCTTTATGAATATAGTTTTAGATGAGGGTAAAGAATTGATTGGAGATAAAATCAACAAGTCATATGGTGATGTGTTCATCAGAGGTAATAATGGTAAGTGAAAATTTTGTTTTAAAGATAGTTGAATACCATAAGATTTAACAGTTATAATTATAGTATTCTCATGACGAAATAAGTCTAGCATTACTAACTAAAATAGTATTATACATTAGTGAAGCGTAAGCTTATGGTGTGATAAATTACATAGATTTTTAATACAAGTGTATATTAGTGTTTTCATATATATATCACGTGCGAAGTTCGTGACTACATAGTTTTGTGTAATAAATCATATTAACGAATCAAATTTGAGGTTCAAATGGGCAATGAAAAATGGTCGTGCCAAAAAGCCCAAAAAAATTGTATGAGCGAATGTGAAGAATCGGAAAAAAAGTTGATGAAAACAAATTGAAATACGTTATAAACGGTCCATAATACGTCTATCTGAAATCAATCATGTCATTCGTCATTAGAAGACAATTGTCTACTTTGATCCCACCAAAGGTTGCTTCCGCTAAGGTATGTAAACGTTTTTTTGGAACATTTGTCATATATATCTTATATTTTGTGTTGACTTCGAAACTGATTACCATGTGAGATTAATGCCATGAATTATCTTATTTATCATGAGTATTGGGCGTGTGGAAGGGCCACTATATGTTGAACTTCTATTCTAGATCATAGGACTAATCGCTGGATGAAAGTGAAGACTAATTTTGAATCTGCAACGAAAAAGTTGTGTTCTAAAGGTTGATTTACTCAAGTTGATAATTTGAAAGATTAAAAAAAGCCCTAGAAATATTCAATTTTATAGATGACTAAAGCATCATACAAGAAACAAAAATTAAAGATAATAATGATAAAGTGATGTAACATTTTACTAACAAATTTCTAGAACATTGGCTCCAACCCAAATGCTAAGAGAATGGCTGAAGTCGTCTCTTTCTACAAGAAGTTGCCAACTGGACCAGCTCCTGCTGCCAAGAAGCCAACCACCCCATGGGGTAAGTACAAGGCTGCTTACTTTGACGGTGAAAACGCCTCCGGTAAGCCATTGATTCACTTGGCCATTGCTGTCATCCTTTTCGGTTACACTTGGGAATACAACTCTCACTTGAAGCACCACAAGGATCATTAAATGGGTAAAGGAGATATGAAAGAGAAAAACCACATTATTTAAAGACATTGTGAGGTTTGTTAAAAATCCACAATATGCTGATACAATATAAGTATATATTTACTATATTTACTCCGGCTAGATGTATATCAAACATTCAAATCACAATTTAAAAAGTTACAGATAGGAATAAGAACATGTAGATCGTAAGCGCAAACCATCGAATAGTGCTCGACTATACGCTATGAGATGATATTTAAATTTCCAACCAGAAAAGATATAACAAAATCTCCATCTTCATATCTCTACTCAAGTTATCGTGTACCGATTATTCATCTCTATTTAAAACCGTTCGATAAGAACTATAAATATGACCTGTGTATTAACAGGTTAAAGAGCCGTAATTAGGAATGGGGAGGAGATTTGATTTGATAAACCAATATCAGTCATTATGTCATGGTAAATCGCTTACACGACGCATGGGATCCCAAAGAGAAACCTTGTTAGTTTGACAAAAGCTGCGAATATAAAGGCTAAAAATCTAGCGTCTCACATATACTTCTATTAATACAGAGGATGAGTATACAACACATATGACGACGGCATAGCCTATAAAAAGATAAATCGAAAATTAGTGAATCAAAACATACTCTTTTGTTTGTATTTTAAGATCGCAAGAGCGTTAAATATCAGCAACCTACCCTGTTTAAATAGAATTTAAACTGGTCTACTACTGCGACAATATAGATCAAGAGCCGGAGATTTCGGGGGAACACAAATCACATAACCAGAAAATACGACGAAAATCAAGAAAGGAAATCTAAAAACAAGAGCCCAACTTTATTACGACCAAGATACATATATAATCGACATGTGCTTTTAATCGTGTAGGTAGACATAAATAAATTAGCTTTAATTTAGTATACTTTGGTTTTGAAAGGTTTCGACCGCCAAAAATGTGACACAAAAATAATGTGAAAGTTAAAGTGTTATCCCTTGCTGGCCGGGAAAAACATAATCAGGGCCAACTGAACAGCAGTTCCTTAAAAGGAAATGGGAGCTAGTATTTTTCAGTGAAAAGTGTGCGAAAAAAAATACGTCTGGCTTACGTCTAAATTAAGTACTAATTAATCAAATTGAAATATATAATTACAATTTACGTTAAAGGCGGTGGCTTCATCAAAATCATGAATGTGTAGCTCTAAGCAAGATTTCAAATTTTCTTTTCATTAGTTTATCAATTGAGGTGTTTTCATCTTTTCTCGCTTATTAGTTTTCGTGCCTATAGTAGAAAAAATAGTAATTAAAAAAAGAGACAAAGGGCAAAAAATTAGATTTTTCCTTTCTCAAGTCTAAATTGTAACAGAAACATTATTAGCTAATCAGAGATAGGATGGATCCTCTGAGCAATTACGATTCTCAAGCTCAAGGTAGAAGGGTTGCAAGTGTGAACTATCAACAGCAGCAAGTAAAGCAGAAAGCACAACACCTCCCGCAGCAACATCCACAACAGGAGCAACCAATGAGTAATACTCAACACCCTCAATCAATTGATCAACAACTGCAATCACAACACTACTATGGGACGAATGTCGTCCCAGGCCAACCTGCCACTCCCAGAATGTTGAGAAGTGTAAGTGGAACAATAAGGAACTCAAATTCTGATGTCAACCAACCTCAATTGCAGGGCATCCAGACAAAACAATCTGGCGGTGGCAATAGTGACAGCAAAGATGGTGATAACATATCTTCATCTCATGGGAATGATGATCTTTCCGAGTCTCCTCAATATGTGATTACGTCCGATTATCAAGCCAAAGCGCATCACGCAAGAGAACCGAGTTTCCAACAACAGCAGCTGGCTTCACAGAGATTGCCTCTGTATACCGGCTCAAAATCGGGCTCTCGTTCCGCTTCTCAATCAAGAAATTCAAGCTCCCATAGACCACCCCCAACACCCGTGGCTATACCTGCAATTTCTAATATGGGTGCATCAAACGCCACTCCAGGAACGAGAAAACCAGAGCTTTTACCTCCAGCATCGATTGCTTCTCCTCCTGCGCAATCATCAGAGAATAATAGACAAAACGCGTACCATTCTCCGACCCCAAAGCTGGTACCACAAATGCCAGATAATCACCAACAACAGCCGAAACAGTCTAATCAAGGATCTGGAAGCCATCATCATAGTAACAGCCACCAAAGCCATAACCAGCAATCGCATCAGTCCCAACAACCACAACAGGGCCATACTCATAGCCATGGTCATGGTCATGGCCATTCACATAACCACGGGAATCACCGCAGTCATCAAGATGCCGAAGCCGCTCAACAATTCCATAGAAACTCGCTTGGCGATTGGAACTTCATAAAAACTATAGGTGCTGGTTCGATGGGTAAAGTAAAATTGGCTCAACACAACACAACTCATGAAATTTGTGCTGTCAAAATTATTATAATGGCTTCTAAAGTTTACCAAAGAACTCATTCAAATGATGCCCCTCCAAGCACTGCAGAAGAAGCAAAGACTAGGGAAGACGAATATTTAAAAGAAGTTGAGAGAGATAAGCGTACTATTCGTGAAGCTGCATTAGGAAGATTATTATTCCATCCTTTTATTTGTAGACTATATGAAATGGTTCCCATGACAAGTCACTACTACATGCTATTTGAACATGTAGAAGGAAGTCAAATGTTGGACTATATTGTTTCGCATGGCTTATTGAAGGAAAGAGCGGCTAGGAAGTTTGCTCGTGGAATTGCTTCGGCGTTGGAATATTGCCACAAAAATAATGTGGTTCATCGTGATTTAAAAATAGAGAATATTATGATTAATCAAAAAGGTGATGTCAAATTAATAGATTTTGGCTTGTCTAATCTTTATGCTCCTAACAAGTTATTGGATACTTACTGTGGGTCGCTTTATTTTGCAGCTCCAGAGTTATTATGTGCTACTCCATATATTGGACCAGAAGTTGATGTATGGTCCTTTGGTGTTGTGCTTTATGTCCTTGTTTGTGGGAAAGTACCGTTCGATGATGCATCGATCAAAAGTTTGCACGAGAAAATTAAGTTGGGTGTTGTTGAATATCCTAATTTCTTAAGCAAGGAATGTGTTTCATTACTTTCAAGAATGTTGGTTGTCAATCCGAAGGAAAGAGCCTCATTGTACGAAGTTTTAAATCATCCTTGGATGAATAAAGGCTATGACTATAGAGCCCCTGGATATGTCCCAAAAAGAACTCCCTTATTCTTGCCATTGAGTCCAGATATCATCAAGACTATTGCATCTTTTGATTTCGGATCAGTTCAAGATGTCACTGATCAATTGACGACTATTTTGACGAGCGTTGACTACCAATTCAGTGTTGAGAACTGGTACAAAGTGACCGATCTGGGTCGCGAATATGCGTCAGATCCGAGCTCCAAAGTGATGCCAGATCCAACAGCAGGCTATCATCCATTAATTTCCTTATATTATTTGGTTGACGAGATGAAGAAGCGCAAGAAGGCAAAGGCCGAACTAATCAAACAACAGTTATTGCAGAAGCAAAAGCAAGAGCAGGCATCTATTCAGCAATCCGGCAATCAATTGCCCGCAGTTGAGACTTATCCAAGCAATGCAACACCTCCACCCGCAAAGCCTGCTGCTTCTCCTGCTCCGGTACAATCGGGAAGCGCTACTCCTGTCCTCAATGCTCGTACTTCAACTTCAATCTCAGGTTCTAATCCTCATCAACAACAAATTGAAAAACAAAAACTGGAAACTACTCCAAAGGAATCATTGGTAACAACACCAAGAACACTGGACTCAAGAAGAAAACAAGAAAAGACTCAAGTAAAAACTCCGAAGCAATCGTCCCCACGCAATGAGCCCTCTCTTGTGCACACATCTCAGCAAACGGAGAAAGCTAAAAAGGTTCCTGATGACCAAGATTTACCTTTATTGACCGTTCCTCAACGGGCCCACACTTCTTCCATTCCAAAGAGCTTTGCATCAGCTTCGGAAACTGTTGACCAAGCTCGTCCTGATTCGCTGTCAATACCAGAACAACAACCAAATAGTCCTCGGGAGACTTCGCCAGTTATTGAAACTTTAGATCCATATGCGGCTAAACAGGGAACCGGCTTGAATTCTTTGTTCAGAAGATTATCTTCAAAGAAATATAAGAACCAGAGCACCTCTCCAGTTAGAGGAGCTCATTCTCCTTTGCCGGCAGAAATGCCATTACCCAAGGTTATTCTTCCGCCAGATTCACCAACAAAATCCTCTCAAACTTCATTCAACAAGAACGATCCAATGGTACGTAGAGGTGTTAGTATGAAGATAACAGCTAAGGAGAAATCTTCGGCTTCAAGAATTAATTTGCATCCATCTACAAATGGCTCATCTACTCAACAAATGTATGAACCACAAAAGCCTTCGAATAACCAAGGTAATCAAAAAAATCTCGCGGTGGAAAAGAGAGCACATCACCGCTCTGCATCAACTTCCGCTGGTACAAATAAAATGCACGGTTTTATTCCTGTTGAATACTTGCCTCCATTACCTAACTTGAATACTGATACCAACGAAGTTGTTCCATCTAATCCAGGAAATAACACCGATTTCAAGAACAATGCTAATACCAGCTTGAAGCCAACTTCTGCTAGTGGTAATAGCAGCAGAAAAATGCATCCTACAGCCAGAGCCAAATCCGTTGGAGGTCATATCAGAAAGGACTCCTACAACTATCGTCACCGTATCAATATGCCAAGTCAACAACATCCGCCATTACCAAATTCCATGGTTTCTCAAAATAGCGAGGAAGTCATCAATGCTCCAGCCTCTTCGGATTACAATAGTAACTCAAATGTATCTGCTATTCAATATATCCCTCAATTAACGGAAGAGGAAATAATTGAACAATTCAAGAGAGCTAAGCCCAACAGTATGCCATCAATTGAGCACTGCAAGACTTGGTTCTTAAAAGGTTTCTTCAGTGTGCAGACTACTTCAACAAAACCATTGCCAGTTATTAGATATAACATAATTAATGTTTTGACTACATTGGGCGTTCAATTCCAAGAAGTCAAAGGTGGTTTTGTTTGTTCTCATCTTCCATCGTTGCAACCAGATCATCTGCAACTAACTATTAAAGTTGGTGACGACGATGTTTTAAGCGAGTATGACAGTAGCAAGCATGATGATGAAACCAGCGAAGAGAAGAGATTGTACGGTAGCGCTTTCAAGTCGACGTCATCCTCAATCGATAACGAAGCCTTTTCTGGACCTCCAAGGACAAAAACTCCTGAACCAGGCTCAAACGAGCAATCATCGAAGACTCCAAGCAGACAACAATCATTGCAACTTGGTACTCAAATGTTATCGCCTCCTTCGAACTCTAGTGGCAAAGGTCATCGGTCATCTAATTCTATCAGCCATAGACGGAAGTTTTCCATCGGCAATCAAATCTTGGGTACTTATCGTAAGAAGAATGGGTCGGGTGTCATGATGCCTCCAAACACTCCAGCCACAGCTAGAGCTGTCAAGACGTTGTATGGTGAGGATGGCGAAGGAGAAAGTTTTGACCCATATGAAAAAGAAGATAAAGAATCACATGGCGATGAATATGATTCGGTTGATTCACTCAATGATCTAGCCGTTGGTGGTGGTAGTGACATGTTAGTTTCATACAAGATTAAACAAAGGGCTAAACATCAATACTCTTCTAGCTTATCTGACGAACCTAAGTCAAAGAGATCTCCATTAAAATTTGAAATCTATATTGTTAAAGTGCCATTTATCGGCTTATATGGTGTACAATTTAAGAAACTTTTGGGTAATACCTGGAATTATAAAACCTTGGCTGGCCAAATTTTGAATGAAATGAATTTGTGATTTAACTTTGATCTTGTTTCAACGAGCATGAGAACTAATACAAATTTCCTAAATCGATAGTTTCGGCATCGCTTATCTTACATTTAGATTGAAGAGTTCGTTAAATTCTTTGCTTTATGATGCGTAATCGAACTACTAGTTTGGCCATGATTTTGTGGTAAAGAACAGCTCCACATCAGATATGATGATACTTTCTTGGCAGTCAATGGCCTCCATATTGCCTTACCTCATCTTTTGTGTCTTTATCCCTTGCTATCTTATTTTGCAGGCCTACAATCGGGATTCAAATTAAAGTTTAATCATTTTTGCATCATTTTGTTTTACAGAATATACTACTGTATTTCATCTTTATGCTTTTTTTTTTATTTTCAGTTCGTACATATATTTTTAAAACCTAATAACATTTTTTTTAAGTCATATACTTATATAATTAATTTATAATCTTTCACATGCATCTAATCAAAGCAAAAATCGGCACAATGGAAATGATCAAAAATAAATCAATGCTAAAAGAACATATTGTACCGACACGTTGTAACTATTAACTTGCTGGCTTCGATAGCTTCTTTCGCTGAGACAATCTAGGAGAGAATCTTCCGAACAAAGAGTTTTCGAGTCTAGGGATTCTTCTTTTTGGCTGATTATCTAAAGGATGACCACTTCATTAGCAAAGGAAGGTACTGCTGAAGTAGGATCGATTGTATGTTTATTTATTTCACTTGTAGAATCCCCTGATTGGGAAAGTGTGGCCAGTTTGATTGATTCCGTCAGCTCTGTTTCGACTGGAACTACCTGTTCAGAAGCTTCTCCTTCAAGTACTGATTGTGATTGAGGCTGTTGTTCAAAAGGTTTTTCGACGGCAGGTACATCTTGCACTTGAGGTAAATCTTCAGCACCGATGACATCAGATTTCTGGCCAGATTCTAATTTTCTTAGCTTCAATCGCTGATCTCTTGATAATCCATTACTGTAAATGTTCCCCGTATTTCCATGTTGTTGTTCCAATTTTAATCTTCTTCTTTCTAGTCTCTTTTCAGATGCAACTTTGATTTCGTATTCCTCTTGCTTTCTTTGTGATTGTAATTCTTCTTGCCTCTTCTGCTCTTTAGCCTCTAATCTAGAGGATCTCTTTCTCGTAGCGAGCAAAGTCTCTAATTGAAGTTCCTTTTTCTTATTTGTTATGTGTTTTCTTTTTTTGATTTCAGTCAAGAACACAGATTCTATTATTGCAGCCCTTGATAATTTGCTGTAGAGTGCTTTGAACTTGGCTGAAGACATTTTGTTTGATATAGATAGCAAGTATTCATTGAACTCGTAGACGTTTTTGTACAACAATTCAAATTTAATTGTTGGCCTTATGTCAAACTGCTCAGCTTTGAAATACTCATCAGGATTTTCTGGGGATAATTTTCTTTTCTTAGACACCACCAAAGGGTTAAATTGAATGATTCTCTTGTATAAACGCGAGTCTTCAAACATTAATATATATTCCTCTTTTGTTTTCGTTGCTGCACTAGTTGTTGTTGTTTCTGAATATAAGGGCAAATTTCTTAAATCGGTTAAGGAAAGATTGTTGTTCTCACTCCATGTTCTGAAACGAGAACTTTTGGTGATGTAACGAATTAAAATGTAAAGAATTTCAAATTTCTCAGACATGCTAAGCTGTTCAAACTTCAAGCCATCAACATCTTGGTCATCCTGCGAGTCATCTTCACCGTCATCGTCTCTTCCACCTAACGGTGTTTCATTACCAAACCATAACCTAAATATTCTTTCAAAGTTATTCAAAGAAGATAACCTGGAATTCTGTACGGCCGAAATTAATGATAACCTTAACTTGTTGACAAAAGAGTTAGTATTGTTGTTGCTGTTAGCATTATCATCATAATTTAACAATTGATTAGCTGGTGTAGGGAAGAAATTCATTAATTCTAGTTCAAAAATATCAACATCAAAATATTCAGATTGTAATTTAACGAAACCACGAAAATTATAAATCCAATTAATCACATAAATGTAGTTGTATTCTGTTCTAACTTGGACTAAGGTTTCTGTCTGATAGGCATCAGGAAGCTGATTTGCAAGTATTATAGGATGGATCTTTTGTAAGTTGGCAATTTGATCTGAATTTCCTATCGACAAAGAATAAGTTGGATGCGATTCATCGATAGTTGTTGTAGAACTATTAGTGGATGTGTTTTTCCCTTTGAATACCATAATATAGATACAATATTAAAAGTCTTGAAATGTTTTTTTATTAACTTGTAAAACTGGCAAAAGAATTTAACGCGTCGCTGATTCCAAAATTTTCATTTGGATTTAAGATACTTATAAGTTATTACGTAATAGTCTTGTTTAAAATTTATCAACTACAGGACTCCTAAATATCGATTATAACCTTGCAGCCAACCTCGATTTTATTAGAGACGATTAGCAAGCAGCTAATAAAAAACTAAATCATAATTACGTATAAAGTAACGCATTAACCCATAAATACTTGCACAGAATGTAAGTTTGCTGTGCTATTTTAATTTGTTTTAAAAAAAACATACCCTTGATATCGACTATCCCATTCCGATCTCTTCTAATAACTAAATAAAAATGAAAAAATAATGTAAAGAACGTAATAAATGTTCGTAAAAATCGTAAGAAAGCTTGATAAATTAAGATCGAGTGTTTTTATCTCCCAAAGCCTAGTTGGAGTGTCAATTGCATAAAATTAATCATCAAAAAATATTTTTGACTTAAGGTGCAAATAAAAATTTCACTCAATCTCACGGTTTTGAAGCGGTTCAAAGTGATGATGATCGGTAATACCATTTCTCTCAAGAATATTCTTTAACTCTTCATTCACATCCTTGACAAGACAAATCTCATTACTTATCCTGATCAAGGCATTGTGTTTGGATAAGTTTGGTAATCCTTCTTTGTTCACTCTCGCACGTTTGGTCTTCTTTTGCATTTCCTGAGATTCAGGCGCTAACTTGTTAAAAGCGTCAATATCGATGATTAGTCTAAGACATCTTTCATATGCCAATTTACACATTTGTCTCCTTTTCTGTTCAGAGTGTGAATGATTCAATCGCTTTTGTTCCAACGATAATAATGGTTTTGTTGAAGACCTTCTGCGCCTCTTGCTGGGTGGATCGTCACACCTAGTTTCATTTATTCCTCCACTCGACTTTTTCAAAGTTATATCAGAACGATCTTTGGTATTTTCGTTGTTCATTGACACAGACAATTCCATTTTTTGATTAATGGCCTCATTCAAAGTGAATGAAGTAGACTCTCTAGATTCAGAAGGAGTAGGTAATTGATTGCTTGGAGATGTAGAAGAATTATGTGGTGTAATGCCACTACTTATAATTGGTGCCAAGTGATGATGACTAAAAGCCTCTGTCAACTCGTTTTTTAAATTCTCGTGTTCTAAATGCGTAACTTCGCGTGACGAGGTAGCTGGTAATGCAGATAAGGAACTACTCTTAGGTTGTTGTTGTTGTTGATGCTGCTGTCCATTGAGATTGCAGTTAGGAAAGCTTCGTTGGTTCTTGTTACCAATACTCATATTCGGAAAAGTCTTCATAGTGTATAAATCGAATATGTCGTTAAACTCACTTGAAGGAGAACCAGCACCATTCAAAAAATCATTCCTTACATTTGATCCAGGAGAGTTATTGTAAAACTGTAAAGGATTAGAGTTGGTAGTGGTAGTTAAGTTATCCAAAAACTGTTCTAAGGCATTGGATTCGGTATTTGAAAAAAATTTATCGAAATCATCGTCTTCTTCATGGATTTGCTGTTGAGGTTGACTTGGCACATTTTCAGCATGCTTATCATAACTTTCCTTATCTCTGGAAATTGAAGCAGGAAGTGAAACATCGGAAGTATCGTCAATAAATGAATAATTGTTATTACTTTCACTACTAGAGTTCACATTACCACTGTTGTTGCTATTTGACGAGGAAGAGGCATAACTTTTTGTCCGTTCGTAATTGTAATCAGCATCATCCGCAGGTCTGTCATTTAAATTGAATGCAAAGTTATTGTTTCCAGGGAAATGAGAGTACTCACTTTCAACATTCTCAAAATTTTGATATCTTTGATTTTCGTAAGAAGGAACCCCCAGTTGCAGCAGTTGCAAGTTTGTGATATATTGATGGTTTAAAGACTGCACTTTGTCCAACAGCTCAACAGATGAAACACCATTTTCAGGCTGCAAGTTATTATACATGGAGTAAGCTTGTTCAAAATCCATGTCGGCCGAGAGCATATCAAGGAAATCAGTCCCGTTACTCAAAGAAAAATTATTGGTTGTATGGTTGTTATTCTTAGTACCCAAATCGTGAGGAGGGAACTTAAAAAGAAAATCTGATAAACTCTCTGATGATTCTAATATTTTATTGAAACCAGTTGATACTGTATCAAGATAGTCCGAATCGATGTTAGAACTATTTATATCGTAAGATTCACTGGCAGTGGAATTAGTTGAAAGATCTTGTAAATCTTTGTTAAGTTTCCTATTTGAATTAGTCCTAACAGTATTCGGTGTCGATGAAGATATAAGTATCTCTTTTAATAAAGCCAGACTCTTCGATATGGCCATCGTAAAAAGAAAACAAAAATCTAATGCAAGCTACTTTCAAAGGAAAAAGGGTCGTTTTTATATTTTCTAGTCTTATGAGTTAATTACTGAAATGCGCCTTTGAATATGTCCCTTTTTCATTTATTTATTTTTGATTTAAATTGCATACCCCAGGATATTCAATCATGTAAAATTTAAATAAACCTTTTTTTTTTGGACTTGGATTTCAAGTTCTTAGAGTCTTTTTTTCTTTGTCCGAGCGTACCGTTTCTGTTTCTTTTTTCTGTCCTTATATTTTAAATACTCAAAAAGGATGATACAGGAATATAAATAATAATTATAATAATAATTATAAATGATAATAGAAAAAAGAAATGCTAATATGCGCCCATAGGAGTTAAGGTTAATTCTACAATTTTAAGAGCAATACTGATAGATGAATCAGATTGGTCCTACTACTTTATGCAAGAAATTGCGCTTACAAGTAATAGTCAACTTTTTTGAAATGTGTAGCAAGTGGCACAAGTAAGTGCGGTTCTCACGAATTTTTAACTTCTATTGATAAAATCTATTAAAGTTATTCTATTCACAAATAAGTAAAATGATCTCGTAGGAAACAATTGTTTGACAGTAATAAATAACAAAACCGACCAATTTTACTCCATAATATCTCAATTCCCCAACAATAAATGAGACATGCAAGGAGAAATTTAAGTTTTGGTGTAAAACATCCACAAATTGCCTGTTCGAGAAATTATTTCTCTTTACAGCTCTGCGGTTAGGTCTAAGCAGTAGGAAACTATCAACAGATAACGCCTGTTACCCTTGGCTATTCTTAAATAAGTTATATTTCCTAAAAAAGAAACATCAAATACTGTACCCCCAAATACGCGAATTTCACTACCCCAGTTTTTGTGCCCTATTGAGCGCAACTATTTCATTGGAAATTGGATAGAAACTACACAAGAAAATACGATGAGCATCTAGAAGGATCAAGTGGACGTCATCAACAAAATATGCACCAGGATCCCGTATTTCGTTTGACCTATTGTGCAACTACTTTGCGAGACAAGTTTATAGTTCAATAACTTGTGAATTAACTTTTTGTTTTCGCAATAATTGGTTATGAAGCCGTATATCATTACCGTGTATGTATATTACTCTTTTAGGTTGAATCAGGAAACAGTTCAACAAAGCTGTCCTTTTCCCAAGAGATTTACAAGGGCGTTTCTAAAGTTGGTATCATGGTTTTGCATTTCATACGTGACCATCTCTTACAAGCCGTGAATGATCGCCCATGGTAATAAAACGTATATGATCGACTATTTTTTTGATGTGAAATGCCGGTAAATCCCCGGTTTCCGTTTATGCAGAAGCAAAGGGTACAATTTGAACTCCCGTATCATGCATACGAGGGGCATAGATAATTTTAATTTTTTTACAGGCTAGCAATTTAAGTAATAATCCCTAATATTGAAAATTTAACCTCAAAAAAGCTCTTTATTTTTTACATTTGCCATCGGAGTTTTTTATGTTTTTCATCCATTTACCCCTCCTTTTTGTTTTGTGCTACTAATCCTTAAATATTTGCTTCCTATTCACCTCCGTCCCATCCGTGAGTTCAGCAGATATGCAGTCACTCGTCATAATATTTTGGGAGTGCATACTAGCTGAAGTATCATGTTCTATATACCGTCCGGCCCTCCGAAGTTTTACAGATTCTACTAGGATACCAAAGAATACGATTTCTTCTAGCGTTGGGTGAACAGCAAGAAAAGGTGATCTGTAAGCTCTAAATTGTACTATATTGATCTTTCAAAACTATTTCTCTCTTTTTATGAACCATTATTCCGGTTCACCGTATATGATGCGCCTTGTTTTCTTCGGGCTTCAACACAATACTATGGACGTATGGAAGTTTCCCGTTATAGCCGGCATGGCTCTTAATCTCCCTCGGTTTTAATCGAAGCAAATCGAGATGCGGAGTCGTCCCAAGTTCCCCTCTATTTGTCTAAAGTACCGCGTTGAGATTAAATATTGCTTTGCAATCTTCCAACTACACTTTTGGATATCGTCAGTGGTGCTTAAGTTTAGTATTCCTGCTCTACTCTTTCATTATGAATAAGTGAGTCTGTTACCTGAAAAGTATCACAAAGTACATCGCTACGAAGATTTATTTGCAACAAGCTAAGCCTAAGAACAGGAAGGAAGTCCAATTAATCAAGTTGGTATCAATTAATACTCTCTTATTGTAATATGACCTATATTAATCCAAGCGAAACAGCTTTTTCTATTACCATGAATAATACGAGATTCAATAAAATTTAAAAAGTTGATACGTCTAAGATTTAAAGCCATAATTCCACTCATGGTCAAATAAACCGGTTCAGATGGATCGCTCATGAAATTTGTTAGACCACTTTTAGCGCTTACACATAGGCATATTATTAGCAACGTCGCAAAAAAAGTCGGTTTTTTTCGCGTATCGATTTTTGTAATATCGTTTGGGCTCGAAAAAATACTAGGCAATTTATTTCCGTTGTAAACTGCAAATTTCTGAGAGCTCCTTGTTTCTTTTTAAATCATTAATCTGCAGTATTCCCCGGATTTTTATTTTGCTTGTTTTGATTGACTATCTATAAAAGCCTGCATTGCGTCGTTATTGTTAAGAACTGAAGGAAGGATACTGCGAAAGTTTTATTGTCGAGAAGATTCCTTTTCACCTTTCTTTCGGGTGTCAGAGGGCTTATCTCAGATTTTGTTGGGATTATTTCAATTAGAAGCTCATTTTATCCTATGTGGCGGTGCGGCCACTGGTATTTTCTTACATTAATTGATAAAGCAGTACTCTTGCTTGGTATACTACAAACGAAGAAAAATGCAAGTCTGTATATTGTAGCTTAGTAGTGGATTCGTTCGACCTGATGCATCAATATTTTCAAAAATGCTGTACAGAAATGCGAAGAACTAAAACATAGGGTATATTTTGTTTTTATGCATTTTCCTGAGCTAAGTGTTAACCCCAGATTCTTTGATGGATATCTTTTGAATTTTTCTTTATGAAGGTAACTAATTCGAAAGGAGTTACTTTGTACATCAGATTCGATCGACCTGCATAAAGGTCTATTTGACGCGTCAATTTTTCAAACATCATCTAAAGGAAGGGTAACTTCAGCAAAGTTTTAATCGAACAAGACATATCCCAATTAGCCTAATGAAGGAACTAGTTAAACTACTTGAATCAATATTTCCTAAGCAAAAAAAGTACAAACTCTTCTACGTACAATCAAAACCAGCATATGTAAAACCTTTAATTAACCAACGTAAAGAGGTCGGGAAGGACAACAAACCTAGCACAATCAAGATAAGACATTATTTTAATATCGTTGATAGTCTTGATTCAATAATAACATTAGGAATTGAAATATTAACGTATTTGGTAATAACTCCTAATGGCATTGATCAATACTTATTCGTTGCCAAATGTGATACAGTGGGGTATAAAAAGCTAGACTACAAAGTGGGAAATATCATTAAATGTTTGCTAAAATGGTTGGCTAATTATGACTTGTCAAGATATAAGTTGAAGCGACTCGATTGTGATAATAAAAAAGATAAAAAATATGACTTTATAGGCGCTTCGGATCCAATGGATATACCTCATAAGTCATTTAACATTAATGAGAAAGAATCTATCACTTCAATACAAGAGCTCTCTCATAAGTTGAAAACTGACCCGTCATCATATTACAGTCTTCCATACTACAATCCATCTGTTCTGCGTACCAAGTCAGAAAATATTAGCTTGTTAGAACTTCCGTCTCGACAAAACATAAAGATCTGTTTATTCGCAAAAGCTGCACAGCAGTACTTGTTTCCTTATTCTTTTAAGAATAAGCATAAACATCTTGCAACTGGAGCAGTTTTATTGAAATGGTGGTTAGATGTATTAGATGATGCATTAGAAGATTCAAAATGGGACTGTAAATTAATTATACCAGGCTCCGATTTAACCTCCACCAAAAAATTCATAACTCCATTAAAGAAGAATTGGTCGGTGGGCCATATTTTTCCCAATGACATAAGTGTTTATTCAATACCTTTCTTTCCTGATGACCCGAAAGGTAGATTTTTAGAACACCTTGTTGTAGAGAATAGGTACCATCGTTTACAAAACGACCAATTTTTTACCGAGTTGGGGTTTAGACAGGAGTTCAGATTGGGAGACGTTGTGGGACTTGTTGGATGTGAATTATTTGACCAACCTATTATGCACACTGATGATGATTATGAGTTCAACATATTGACTTTGAGAGAATATAAGCAGTTGATGAATATATTTAAAAGCGAAAACTACAGCATAGAAGAAGATATCAGGATGCTAGTTGAAGTCAAAATACCCAATTTCTTCAAAAAAAACAATATCGACAACGAATACGTAGAATTGACTGGAAAGTACGTAAAGCACATATCAACTAGTACCAGAACTCTGCATCCCGTCATCAATACATTGAATGTTAAGAGGAAACCGAAATCTAGTTTGAACGATTTGACTGATTTGATCAAGAGAAAGAAGTAAGATAACTTCGTGCAAGGTTTAGTCATTGAATATAAGACAGTCTACAACCAGCAGAATAAAAATAGACACTATTAAAATACCGCATTTACAATGCATTTTTTTGCTCTATTCAATTTATTGAATCGAATGCCACTATTGTTCTAGGATCTGCAGGAATTTTCAACTATTGTTTCAGCCTGTATTATGGAAGAAGGTTGTCGAGTCAATCATATTGACAAATGCATGAAATATCCGTCTTTTGTAGAATGGATTGACAACAATTTTTTCTATCGGAAATTTAAGTGAAATTTTAAGGACAAATCAAGCCGCTTATCATTGCCAAAGAATATCTGAGTTGTATCTTGCTTCAAGTACAAGAGTTATTTTGTGTTACCAAATATTGCGAAAAAATATAATTGGAATTTGTAATTCAAAAACAGATCTTGCATAGAAAATATGTAAAACTACAAGGGCTTTCTGACTTTTATCATCAGATGAGAGCTCTGTTTCCCCTCAAGGATAATCGAAAAAGCCTTCTTCGATTGCTTTAAACGTCTATCGTCGATTAGGGTTTTTCCTAGACAAGTCTCAAGTGTCTACTCAAAATAAATTAGCCTACGTGATATATAAAATAATAATAGAAACGTGCGCATTACCTAATTTTCAGTACTAGCTACCTACACCATCTTTTAGCGGACAAACAGTTTAAGAATATTGACGAGATGAAACATTTTCAGATACTGTTCGGCAAAAATTGCCAGTCAACGTTTAAATACATGCATTAACTGAGCTGGTATTACGGCATTTATTGATTCAAGTTTACCTACAATAATACAAATGAGGAGTAAAAATCGAGGCGGAGTAGTATGAGTAAAGTGGTGGAGATATCGGAACTAAAGTAAGCAATTTCAGTTTAAAATTCTTTCTAATCGTCTGCAAGGTACGCAACGAGTGATGCAGCTTTATGCAGTACAGGATTGTCTTCCCCCCTTTTCCCCCTTAATTGTGTTGTGGATCAGTATAAGATGATCGAAAACAAATCCCCTCAGATTTCTATTTATGCAAAGTGGGGCTTATAATGCAAAAGATTCAGCCTCGTCTTAGTTTACCTGAAACTGATAATCCCTTAATCTTCATATAATTTTAGAACTAAAGCTTCATCTATTATTATGATTACATTTTCATATTCAAATAAGGACTACTTCGAACAATAATAAAACCAGCTTTTACGTTTTTTTGAAGTTTCGCTCAGTTAAAAGATTGAGGAGAAATCGATTTATTGTGATTGGTTATTCAACCAAAGCTGGCAATGAGCATTGTACTGTGAGGAGATAATTTCGTAAATTATTAAAATTGACGTATTCCAAACGTCTTGGAATTAGAGTTTGTGATACAGTTCTTAAAAATCGTTTGATCTAGTAAACCTAAACAGTTACTCAGGTGAAACCGAAATTGTGTATGAAACGTTCTGAAAAATCCAAGAAACTGAATTTCATTATAAAAGAACGAAACAAACCGGTTATCATTAGAATTGGTTAGGAATTGCATATTTACATTTTGAGGGGACAATTATAAAAAGCGTCATTTTTTTCAGCTGGGGTTTGATTTAATTAGAGTAGACAAAAAGGAGGGGAAAATTAGAAGGAAATTCAACTTTTCCAAGCTCTTTTTGATTCAATTTTCCAAAACTTGTAGAATATCTGAAAAATTCTAGACAAGTGAAAAAACTCTAATTTTGCGCATCTTTGTGAATTACTTTATAAGCTTAGTATAAAATTAGTATTAGTAATGCGATAACATGTCATGATAATTCCTGAAACATTCTAACGAGAAAAAAGAAATAGTTGATAATCACTCTTGTCCTAGTCCTAATAATTTTGAGGGGTTTTTCATCCTTCAATTCGCGTTCTGTATGTTGATATAGAGGATCCCCGAAAACTCGGGAACAGTGAAAAGTTTAAAAAATAAATTATAGCGATTGTGGTAGCGCTATCTGTTACAAGTCATGCTACTTTTTTAAGATAAAGAGTTGCAGTTTAAATTGAGTCCTATAGGTTGGTTTTTAAGAGTATCGTATACATCTCGAATTAAAACATTAAATCATACGTTAAATCTATTATTTGACGCAGATTTCATGTAAATCAGATTGTCGTTTTGTAGCGGTGATTTAATTTCTGTGGAAAGTGGAGAAATTTTGAAGTATACGAAATAGGAAAGGTCACAAAAAAATAATGCAAAATGTAAGATACAAATAACAACGCTTAATGTACGTGGACTTTAACATTACGTAATTGAATGACTTTGTGTCTCCTTTGGTTTGCTTTGACAAATACAATATAAATATCTTTACATATCAGTTTATAATACAAGAATAGCCACAATTTGAATCAACAGTCTAAATCTTTAAACTTACTTGTATTATATGTTTTCTTTACATTTTTTTAAATACTGAAATAGAGACAATTATCTTCTAGATTCAAAAGATTAGACAATTTATATCAAGCGTCATTACTGAATCATGTTAAACGCTTCTACAAATAGACCCACAATTTCTCCTATCCATAAAATAACATCACCTCAACTAGAGAAGCATATTCCAATTGAAAACACAAAACAACGCAAATCAGCGAACTCTATAAGTACACAGATTGGGCATTCAAGCTCTAACTACACGATTTCATCTGCAGCTTCGTCAATTCGCAGATCGCCTAGTCTTTCCAGTGCTACACCTGTCACACCCATTTCCACTAATACTAAAAGGTATTCATTTGGTGAATACCATTTCCCTGCACCAATTAATATATCAATGCCTGTCCCCACTACTTCATCTAGCTCAAATTCGACCGCCGGCATGGCGCTGCCTGAGCAAATTATCGATTTGATGGAAAGAGAACAAGATGCTATAGTGCTTAAGTTAATGAAGGAGATTGAAATATTGAAAGGCGAAAATAAATCTTTGAGGTTGATGCATTCTGGTGCAATATCCCCAGCTAGTTCAGTAGCTTCACCAAATGTGGGAAGTAAGGGTTCTAATAGTGTGAGAAGGTCATCATCGTTAAGCTCAAACCACAAAGCTTCCAATTCTATATCTTCAATGTCATCGATTACGTCACAACACTCATCAAATAATATTCATTCAAATAATTCGAGCAATTCCAATATTGTATATTCAGGTAATAGCAATAGTGTTAACAATTCAAATAAACATGCTGGCCCTCTGTTTCACAACTACTCTATATCGCATGGTAGTGGACATTTTTCTGACGAAAGCTGTGCTAAATTGCATAAATCCAACGAGCATAGAGAGGTCAGTCCTACAACTAGACTTAACAACAATACTTCTTCAGTCCCACATAGTCGCAGCAGAAACAGTTCTGTAAGTAATTACGATTTGATATTTGAAGAGAATAAATTTTTAAAGATGGAGCTCATGAGGCTAAGGCAAGAATTGGATCATTCGAAAAGGTAATACTCTAAAGACATCGAATAAAGAATTGATGGGATATCAAACAATGAAAAAGAAGTGTTATTTATTGTATGATCGCTACACTAATCAAACATTCAATGGAAAACCTCAAAAAAATAAAAAAATAAACTAGCTTATCGGGTGTGATTTTTCAAAAGACGAATGCGCCGATCAGCTAATTCAAAATCAAAAAAAAAAACATGCTATTGAAAGTGATACAATCATGCACTATCTTAAATTCATTTCTTATCTTCATTCCACTTTTTTTACCGTTTTTTTTTTCTTAATTTTTATCGTTTGGCAAAGCACTTTTAAGTAGATTTAGGATAGGATAATAGAATTAGTCAATATATAAATTTGTAGCTTAAAATACTTGCTGAAGCAGGAAACTGAAAAATTGGTAGTAACAACAATGTCTTATCCCTGCTCTGCCCCCCTGCAGATTTTCAAGAATTCCAACTGATCACTCAAACTCCATATTACGTAAGTAAGTATTTGCAGCAATTTATCAGGTGATCAAATTTCAAAAATCAAGTTAGTGCAAGGAAGCTTTTTACGCGCTTGCATGACTGTTATATTCTATTTGTGGTTACAGACACAAAAAAACAACTCCTGCTGCGAACTTGCTAGAAAAAATTTATGGTTTGGTTGCAAAATACAAACACTTAATCACTGCAATACTAGAATTAAAAAGACATAGTTACCTATCTTATGCGTTCGAAAGTGATCATCATCTGCTTAGCACTTGTAATTTCAGGTTCTACTTATAGTCTTTCCAAGGTTCCCCCTTCTAACGAAGATTCTGTTGGTCGCTCCAAAACCTCAGATCTTCTTGAAAGATTTAAAATTCATCTTACCCCTCCAAACAATGATAATAGGCCAATATATAATTCTTTTGAGCAACCTCAATTGGCCAATGAAAATGTTTTAAGTACGAGCATTCCAGCATTACCATTTCCAAAGTGGTTAAGCGAATTCACTGGTTTGAAAGAATGGCCGGGATTTGATCCACCTTACATCCCTTTGGATTTCATTAATTTTAAAAATATTCCAAAAAATATCCCACCACATATACAAGGTGATTGTGACACAACTATTAGAGATAGAACATGTTCTTTTGATTGCTTTAATTGCGTTGCATTTGATGACGTTTATACCTGCCCTTCATTGTCACAAACTTTTGACGATGGTCCGTCTTTAGCAACTAGAAAATTAATTGATTCTTTAAAAGATAGATCCACATTTTTTACGCTTGGGGTTAATGTTGTTCGGTTTCCCGATATATATAGAGATGCTGTTTCCAAAGGTCATATAATGGGGTCCCATACTTGGTCCCACAAATTTTTGCCTTCTTTAACGAACGAGCAAATCATTGCCCAAATTGAGTGGTCAATATGGGCCATGAATGCGACAGCTGGCCACTTACCCAAATGGTTCCGTCCTCCCTACGGTGGAATTGACAATCGTGTTAGAAGCATTGTACGTCATTTTGGTATGCAAAGTGTTTTGTGGGATTTTGATACCAACGATTGGAAGCTCTTGAATCATCAGGGAGGGGCACAAGACTCGAAAACAACGGAGATAGAAATTTATGAGGACTTGAAGAGATTTAAAATAAATAACAATAACAAAGGGCTAATTCTAGAGCACGATGGGATCATGAAAACAGTTGATGTCGCTATCGAGATTAACAAAAACATATTGAACGGTGGACAGCAGTTAACTGTTCCTCGGTGTGTCGGCGGTATTGACTATATCAAAACGTTTAACTGACCAGAACTAGGTAATATACACTATTTCAATTTTCTTCTTGTGAAGTCTACGTAGTCGACAGTAAAAGGCAATCGAAGTATGAACCCTTGACAAAAAATAGTTTCACTATTTATCGACAATAGGTGATTGTCCGGATTTCGGATTTGAATAAAAAGTATGATTATTTATTATTCTTATCAGCAAGATTATTTTTATGTACGTGCTCTTCAATTATAAACTATAAAATTTTGAGATATGATGGCTTTTGCGTTAAGGATTGCTCTAGATCAACTCACAAAAGCAAATTAAAAGGGGAGTAAATTTATAAAAAAATATTACCAATTAAACCAGAAAGCAAAACGGCTAATTTGCACCTAAATGATACAATAACAAACTGAAGCATTAAAATAATTTTCTAAAATTAAATATTTTGAGGCAATAAGCAAAGATAGGAACAATTGCTGGAATGATAAACTTATCAACTCTGTCACATTTGGAAAATTATAAGGACTAAAATGGAACACTGGGCCAAAATAAAAAAAAATTCCAGGTTCAGGGAACAGAAAAAATAAAAGATTACGAACCACTTAAAACAGACACTGGATACGAATTTCAACCAGATATGTCAAGTACGAGTAAAATTATAACAAAGAAAGCTATATTTACAAAGAAGATATACAACTTAGTTGCCCTAAAGAAACGAATCTAATTTGTCGTATCATATTTGCGGGAGTTTTCGGGAAACAAGGAGTTAAAATATATTGGCTTCTTCCCAAACAGGCAAAAATCGGGGGCAATTCAACGTGCACCACGAGGATTTTATTACAATTTAAAACAAAATAAAATAAACATTTTAAAGTGCGGTATAATATTTATTGGTAAATAATTTCATAAATTTAATCAAAAGATAAGATATGAAAATTATTTGCCTTCGCTATTAACAATGATAAATCATAAATAAATATAGAACTCAAAACAAAAACAATCCAAAAACTTACCTTCAATCTTATATCAAAAAAGTAATTATCGAATCAAAACTGAAGAATTGAAATAAATAGGGGAGATGACAGTGTGTATTTGTTTTGGTTCATTTGGATAATTTTGTGCTGAAAAACTTAAACTTAAGCACTAGCAGAAATTGTGTTTGATGTTCCATTTAACAATCCAGAAGTCTTAGCTTTGATGTCTTTGGAAGCATTTTCAGCACTACCGTTGGCTTGAGAAAGGGTATATTTGGCATCAGAAATCAAGGAATCAGCCTTTGATCTTGTAGTAGAAGCAACTTCAGAAACATAACCTTGCGTTTGGGTCTTAATTGGTTGAATATAAGACTCGTTAATCTTATTGAATGATTTGGTAGCAGTATTGTAGGAAGCAGTCAAGTTACTCTTGAGGTTAACAGAAGAATTCTCATGAGACAATAACTTAATTTCGTCATTGTAAGTAGAGATTATATCGTTGGAAATTTCGGTCGATGTATTGGAAACCTTAGCTTTCAATCTAATCAAGAATTCATTGATGATAACGAAAAACTTGTTGATTTGGTTAATTGATTCATCGAATTCATATTCGGCCTTTGGCAAATATTTGTTTACAACTCTGTTATACAAATAATCATTAGTTGGCTTCAAGACCTTGGAGTCAATTTCATTCAATTTCTCGGCTGGAACACTCAAAACGTAATGATCAACACCAGTGGCTAATACCTTAGATTCAACAAAGGAGTCCAACTTGACCAAGTTATCATGAACAAATGGCAATTTACCGATAATATGTAAGTTAAACAAGTTCCATAATGGCACATATAATTGAGCATAAACCACAGCAATAAATCTGAAAGTTAACAAGTAATTAACCAAGTTGTTAACACGAGTGTACGAGTTGATATGGGCAACAGTTTTAGATGAGAAGGTCTTGGACATGTTTTGACTTGGTACAAATATTTCAATATTCAGAATTTGATTGAATAAACTTATATATATATATATTTATTTTAAAAATATCCGTGTTTTTGTAATCTTATATACTTTTGGAAAAAAAAGTTAGCAGCCATTATTTTTCTCTTAACACATTTGAGCAATTTCAAAGAGAGACATAAAAATCCGTGTTTTCAATTTTGTGTGTGTGGTCGTTTTTTTAAGCAGCACAAAAGGGAATGAAAAAAAAATTTCTCTCATATAATACACATAAAAATAAAGAATAAAAAATAAAATCTACTACGCAGTCTGTAAAAGATTGCATGTGAAACTTTTATTCCCTGTTTTAAAATTAGAGATCATAGTGGGAAGCTAATGACGTCTGAAACTATAGTATGTAAATTAATTAATCAGAAGATAAAAGATAGCAACCAAAAGATAATTTACAGAAACATTCCATACTTCACCGCAAGTAACTAACTAAAAAAATGGTGTCATCTCACCCACAGGAACACTTTTCAAAATTTGTGGAGGCCGGTGAAGGGCTAAGCACCGAAATCTTTTTTTTCTTTATAATTTACTTGGATTTGAAGCGATGATGTCCCGCGTCAGAAAAGAAACAAGGCAAACCTAAAACTTTCTATACGGGAGAACATGATCTTAGTTCCTGCGTTTTGTGATTCCGAAAAAAAGATCTCTATTGTACTTCACAATTTTGCTGTAATGGCCTATTTGACTAAACCGTCTCCAAGTCAAAAAGAAAATTGGACTAATCCAGACCGCAATACTTAAAAATTAAGATCATGTTAATTCTAGGCTAACCATTAGTTTATTTTATAATCTCGCCAAGGAAGAAAGAACGGCACCGCCAACTCGAAATGACGATAGAAGTCTGAAAAACCTCTTAATAATATAATACACTATTTACAAAATGTTCTTCTGTTTGCTCGATACTAGAATGAAATACTGTGCAATCTTGGATATTCGATTGTTAGATAATTAGAAATTGTGCTCTCGTAATCTATTAAAAGACCCTATCCCCTACAAGATCATATATTTTTTCAATCCTCGTAATGTTCTCAAATTATTATGCATTTTATTATCTGATATTTTCTTTTTCTTTTTTGTTATTTTCTGTTCACTGTCAATTGTACGCCCTTTGTTATTTTTCCGCTCAAATTACTTCAACCTCGGCAAAACATTTATGAGACCACACTTTATGTTAATTTCTCTTCCTCGGGATGCATCGGAATGAATCAGGCCAAGCTACATGCATAAGGGATCAAGTAAATTGCAAAAAAAAATATATTTTAAATGAATCACAATAACTGACGCATACTCCCTGTCTTTTGTTTGTCCTCGTTACCTGGATATGTCCAAAAGAGTAAAAAGTTTCACGCTTTTTGCCCGCCTGTAATTATTCAGTTCTCGGAGATCTTTTGAATTCTTCATACAAGTTAAATTATACGATAAAAAAGGGATCCAAATCTTTGGGGTTTTTTATAAAAAGAAATAAGTATATAAAAATAAGACAAGTAAATATAATTTGTAGGATGATATGTCTCAATAATAAGCAATAGCAAATTAAAACTATTGTTGTTTACATTCAGGTGGGTTTTGCTTAACCTTTTCATCTCCATCACTATCATCTTCGTCGCCTTCATCGTCATCACTATCGAAATCTTCACCTTCCTCACCATCAAGTTCGTCTTGGAAATCAAAATCAACAGCTTCACCAGTAAACCAATCAATGGCTCTTGGAATTAAACGATCTTTGATTTCTTCACCCAATTGGTAATCTAATTCTAACCTTGCTTCCAACTCTTCGTCATCTTCTTCTTCATCTTCAGCATCTTCGCCATTCGATTCATCTTCTTCTTCATCTTCTTCATCAACCTTCTTTGGTGGCTTTGGAGGGTCAAAGAAGTTGAAGAAAGATTCCGTTGGTGTCAATTTTTCAATTGTTCTTGTTTGCTTTGTGGTTTTATTTCTTTGCTTTCTTCTTTCGATATTTATAGTAACGTTTGATTCCTTAGAAATCCAGTTGATTTCGCAACCATCAGCATGATCATACACAAAATCACCACTGTAACCCAATTCAGCTTGATAGTGGTAAGTTTTAGTCAAAATTTGGTTCGAAAAGAATTCATTCTTTTTGAATTCAAAGATTAATTCGAAACCTGGAGTTTCTAAATATTCCATTCTAATATCCTTCACGTATTGTAAAACCTCAGAATCTCTTTCAGTTATTGTTTCAGACACGGTGGACAAGTTTTCTAAAGCCGTCAACCAGAAGTTTGGAACACCTTCTTCATCGTCTTCTTCATCATCTTCTTCTTCTTCATTTTCTTCTTCTTCTTCTTCTTCTTCATTTAATGCTTCACCTTCTTCGATTTCTTCAGCTGTTGGCTCTTCGTCACCATTGACAATTTTCTTTCTTCTATCATACAAAGGTTCGTATAACTTGAAAAACTTTTTTTCTAAACTCAATAATTCCTTTTGGAATTCAGCCTCCAATTTCATTTGTTGTTGTTGAATAGCCTTTAAACCGTTGACTCTTTGCTTCACCTTTTTTGGCAACGCGTCAATATAACCACTTTGTTGGCCAACAAGACTTCCCAACTTACCTTGGATCATAGACAAAAGTGCTGGGTTGTTTGCGAGCTGATTAGTAACATCATCAGCCTTTGAATCTTCTTCAGTAGCTTCTTCGTTGATAGTAGAAACAGTAGGTGGTTGAGACCTCAAATATGAGTTCGTAATGGATGATGGAGTGTTTTGTGGTGTTGGTGCCTTGGAGATGTCTCCATTCTTACTTCTAATAGGTTCTGACATGTTGAATACTATATTAAATGATCGAAACAAAGAAAACGATACTTGTTCTCAAGTTTGTATTTTATATTTTCATTTATAGATCAAATTTTTGAAATGGGATGGGAATTTTTTTTCTTTTTTGCCTCCTCTTTTTTAAGTATGTTCTGCATATAATTTCGAAATTAATACTGAAAACGGTCTTGTTGAGTTGTGTTCGATTGCGCAATTATCAACGTTTCCTTCTAGCATTTCTGATCAGAACATCATGAGAATTAGTAGTTTATAGATGTTCATAGATTCGAACATTCATTGAAAATATTTTACTTGTCTAGAGGGAAATTATGAATGAGATATTACGTCGAAGGATTCAAATGAAGTAGGAACACGTCTCACGTTGATTATGGATTATAATGTGACTCAAAGTGACTAAGATTATTTTGTGTAATTACCAATTCTAATCTGAATATATTTGATTTTAAAGTTTTTTTTTGCCCTTTTCTGTTTTTCAGTTTACGCGTTTGAATAATTATCTTATCTGCTTTATAAAATTGCGTTTGTTAAAATACACTTTTAGTAAAATTATCATTTAATTCATAAAATAAATAAATATATATTTATATATATAAGGATTTATTATTGAGAAGCTAAGACTGATTGCTCAGCTAAGTTGATGGTGGATTCATCTTCGATATCTTCATACTTTCCATCTAAATAAAGTTCGATATCGTTTAATCTCTTTTCCCAACTTTCAACTTGGCTCAATTTTTCTTTGATTTCTTTGATTTCATTATCAATAGATTTCAAATTTTCTTCATTAGTCAAATCATGTAATTTCCATTTTTGGCCCTCTTGAATTTCCAAAATGTAATCATGATATTTCATCAATAAAGGTCTATGAGATAAGGTGACAAAAGTAATCTTTTTACTCTTCAATAACTCAAATAAGTAATCTTCAACATCGGTAGAGACAGCATTAGTACTCTCATCTAAAATTACTAATTTGGGTTTCTTAAACAATACTCTTGCCAAACTCATTCTTTGCTTTTCTCCTCCACTCAAAACATCTTTCCAGTCTTTCACAACATTGAAATTACCTTCTCTCTTTAAAAGATATTCTAATTTAACCTCTCTCAAAATATGGTACAAGTAATCATCATTATATCCCATTTCAATCATGTCAGTATATGTGTGAGGATATATAATTTGATCCCTTAAATTACCAGTTGGAAAGTACGCTTTTTGTGGCAAGAAAAATATATCTTCGTCATTTGGCTTGGATAATAAACCTCTGTATAATGGCCATAACCCAGCAATAATACGAGCAATAGATGTTTTACCACTACCATTTGCACCCAAAACCAACATGTTTCTACTGGGTGCAACTGTGATGTTAAGATTATCGATTAAAGGTATATGTCCAGAACCTGCTTTAGATGGGATGATAATTGGAGTGTGTTCGAATCTAACACCATTATCATAGTTATTTTGCACAGTACCATGTATATCCTTAATACCTAATTCAGAACCGAAATCAAATCTTGGCGAGTGAACTCTATGCAACTGAGTCAATAACTTAAAAACCCTGTCAGTGTAACCTGTTAATTCAGAGACATCCTTAATTGAATACATCAAACGGGAACCAGCATCAGCTAAAGACAACATTAACCGTTTATTAATAATAAACTGTCTCATATTTTGTCTCTCATCACTCCTTGTATCAGTACTATTTTTTTCCTTACCATTTCCGTTCCTTGCTGGCCAAATTTCGTCCAAAAAAACGGGTAATCCTGCAAAAAAGTAACCCCAAGCTGACCATGTGTATTTAAGAATATAGTCCTCCAAAATTGAATAATAGAAAGAAATGTTTATTTCCTTATCAATATGCTTCATCAATTGCTTGAAATTTTCAAATAATTTAGATTTCTCAATTAATGAACCTTTATAGAAACCAATTTCTTCAGAGTTTGACATAAGATTTTGATGTAAATTAAAATATTGCCCTTCCAAGTGAGTTCTTCTTGCAGATAATTTACCAAAAGATGGGGTAGCTTTTTTCAACAATGCAGCTGTGACAAAATAGTTTGCAAAAATACCAATTATAGCACCCGTACCCAAATTATCTCTCAAGTAAACTGAAAAGAAAATCAAGTCGATAAATGGTTTTCCCATACTTGAAAATAAGCCACAAATACAATCACAGAACTTTGCAATATCATTTGTAATGTATTGATCAATATTTTCAATCTCACTACTATTAAGCGAGATTTTATAGTACGCCATAACTTTATCGAGGTATATGTCGTGAATGTATCTTGTCAAGTTTGTTCTGAAACTCAAAGACAATCTATCAGTTAAGTACTTAATTGCAGCATTTGTATATGATGCGGGAAAAGCAATCAAAACCCAGTAGATTAAGTCACGAGCGAACTTCTTGCCGTTGGCACTTATCAAGTTTTTAACAAGCTGACCATCCAACTTTGCGACAATCAAGGATAACCAGGTTCTTAAAATAAGTAAAAAACATTGAGATAAAAGTAATGATGTGTTCTTGGATGAAAACTTTGGAATTAAAATCTTCCAGATAATTGCCAACTGACTTAAGAATTTGGAACTGAAAATAGTACCTTTCTTCTGAGCCAATACAGCCTGGTCAAGATAAAAGTTTTTATACAAGTACTTATCTGCAGCGTATTGGTCCAAGTTTGGCTTTGGAATGATAATTCTTGTGTACGAATCCTTTCCCTTGGGAATCAATATTTCTCTAGATCCATTCTTAAGAATAGTTGAAGACTGTCTAATAAGGCTTGGTCTCGCCAATTTTTTATTAAGTAAATATTCATTGTACTTACTCAATAAACTTCTTAACGTAAAAATGAAACCCAACCCTGCAGTTGAAACTAAAGTCACCAAGAATAAAATAACGGGTCTAGACTGGTAACTAACCTTAACATTGTTTGTGGCGTACGCTTCTTTCAATAGTAGGATTATATTATTGATATCCTGTCTAGAATATCCTGTTAATCGTGATATATTGATCATATTTTGGGTATGTTCTTCAATATGTTTTTTTAAAATAAATAGTGTAATCAGTCAATTCTTGCTTCGCTTCCTTGAAAATTGTGAAGGATGATACCAACACTAAAACAAGAAACTATGAATAAAATTCAACAGTTAATTCAAAGCTTATCCTTTAATAACTAAAACTATGCAAAATTCTAAATATATTGTAATATGTATTGGAATTTGTTGTTCTGTAGAGATATATATTTTAATTGCTTCACTTTTTCTGGTTTGATACAATAGATGATATAGTAATTTCAAATAATGAGGGGTGCGCAATAGTTCGCGTGGATGCACCCCACCTTTTTTTTTGCCGAGGTTAAATTTGTTCAAGACGATTAAAATACCTATATAAGTAATCTTGAAGGCACTACCTTTTATAGTTTCCGAAAGTGTCTAGCTTACTAAGTAAAGGCAGTGAAATACAGAGTAATTTCCAAGCAAATATTTCTAAAAGTTCCACAACCGTACTATCAACAACAGACAAGTAAAGAAAATAGCTTTGATGTAAGCCACTTATTCTATCAACATTTACCAAGGCTTACTCTTTAAATGGGTAGAAACACATTGCTTAAAGACATTAAACTCAGCAGCACATGTATCCTTAGCCATATTAGTGTAATTGTTTAAAACACATTGGCCATAAACTAAACCTTGTTGAGAACACTTCCCTGTGGTCTCAAGCAACTTTTTGCCGGGTCTTATTGTGGCTTTTGACATCGGATGAATGAGTTTGATACCAAGAAACAACTTTAAGTTCGAAGTTTTCTTGAAAATTTGAGCTGTCGTGTACGTAGGCAAAAAAAAATCAAAACTGCTTGCAAAGTGGATTAATAATACAAACGTTTTGGCGTGACTTAGGTCTACCTAAGTGCCTAAAAGATTCTTTTACAGCAGCATTTAGGTCTTCTGAAAGATCCGTAACTAGGTAAATCTTCACAAAGAATTAATAATGATTCAAGAAAATGGAAAAGCCTTTTCAACTTTTTTATACTTTTTGTAACTATAAGAATCCGTGAAATACTAGCGGCATATTGCCAATGTTACAGTGGCCGAGTGGTTAAGGCGACGCCCTGCTATTTTAATTTTAAGTTTTAGGTGTGAGGCGTTGGGTTTTACCTGCGCAGGTTCGAATCCTGTCTGTGACGTTATTTTTTGCAAATGTTATGTTTTTTTCTATTGCTACCTAATCCGCGCGTTTTTTTTATTCGCAATTTAGTTTATCTCAATTATTTTTGTAATTACCGGCGATAGAGAAACCTCGTGTGGCTTTAGTAATCATTTTGTATCGCAAGAGAACGTATATTCGAGGGGTTTCAACTTTTCGAAAAGAAATGTCTCACCAAGAAAATACGCTCGTCGCAACAATACAGTTAAGATACAAGTTGGGGTTCGGATTTAAGGGTAACTCATACGTTTATTATGCCTTCTACAACGATCGATCTACTTACCAACAAAATTAAACGCACAAAAGGAATGCAAAAAAAATACCCACATTCTTTTGAAGGTTCAGCTTTGAACGATGCGGAGAGACAAACATGATGTAATCTCGTAAGACTCTTATGCCGGGGATAAGTACTTCTCCCTAAAATTTGCGTTTATTTAATTTCAATAGAAATTAAGCACAAAAACATAATTTTGCGATACACATTGCAACAAACACTACATTTGAGTGAACTATCGGGAAAAACGAACAAAAAAAAAACTTTAATCTGTGATAATTTGGATCAAATAAAAGTAAGAAAAAAGTTAGTCATTTTGAATCAATTCAATTTTTTTTTGTAGACAAAAAACTGATTGCAAGGACTGTTAGACCTTAGTAGGCGAAAAGTCACAGAGACACATTAGTTTATGATAGAAAAAATATGGACCCTACAAACGATCCCAACTTCACACCACCTTCATTAAATAAGGACATAGAACCAACAGCACCTTCTTCGCAGATCCCCAACAACATGCCAATTCTGCCGTTTGTGTTGGCCGATTTGGGCAATCCTGTAGATGCTCCACAACCACATCCTTCCTCCACCAATTTGAAGAAGAAAGCGGCTGATGCAGCATCAATTCACTCCGAAGATGGAACTTATCATTCAAAGATTCCAAGAATTCACACCGATTTACAAAATTCATCATCTGATGATGATGAAGTCGTTGGGGGAAAAACTTCTACGAATTTGAAGAAAGCTCAAAACATTGACGAGAACTCAAAGAGTAATCCTATATTACCACCAACAGTAAAGGTGAAATCGTCTCAAATTGCCGATTTAGAAGAGGTTCCCCACGGAATTCAAAGGCAAGCTAAAACATTAGATAAGTACGAATTTCCAACTCATAGATTGGCCAATACCTTACTGGATGACTCAAAGTATCCTTTGGTAATTGTTGCCTGTGGTTCATTTTCTCCAATCACCTATTTGCATTTGAGAATGTTTGAAATGGCATTGGATGCCATTTCTGAACAAACACGTTTTGAAGTTATTGGTGGGTACTACTCTCCAGTCTCCTCAAATTATAAGAAACAAGGACTTGCGCCTGCCCATCATCGTGTCAGAATGTGCGAATTGGCTTGCGAGCGTACTTCATCATGGCTAATGGTTGATGCATGGGAATCCTTACAACCAAAATATACTAGAACGGCCTTAGTATTGGACCACTTTAACGAGGAAATAAATATCAAGCGTGGCGGTATTATGACTAAATCTGGTGAAAAAAGAGGTGTTAAGATCATGCTTTTAGCTGGTGGTGACTTGATTGAATCAATGGGTGAGCCAGACGTATGGGCAGACCAAGATTTGCATCACATTTTAGGTAAGTATGGTTGTCTTATTGTTGAAAGGACTGGTTCCGATGTCAGAAGTTTTCTTTTGAGTCACGATATCATGTATGAACATAGACGCAACGTTCTTGTCATTAAGCAGTTGATCTATAATGACATCTCGTCTACCAAAATTAGATTGTTCATAAGGAGAGGAATGTCTGTTCAATACTTGCTACCAAATTCGGTCATTAGATATATACAACAGAACAAGTTATATTACGAAACTGAACCTGTGAAACAAGTTATGTCGGAAAAAGCTGATTAATCCTGATAACAAAATAATTTCTTTTCCTTGGCTTCAGTTCAATTTCAATTTTTTGTGATATTTTAACAAAAATTGAATCATATTTTTCTTTCTTATTAGTTTGGTACATTAATTTGTTTTACTACTTTCCTTGTCTTCATATAGAATTAATTACCTTTTTCTTTAGTAACATATGTAATTCACTTTAATTTAGTGTTATTCTAATATTTATAATTTATTTAACAAATTTCGTCGATTTTTTCGAAAATGATTGTATTTTACGAAACCCTATTAAAAATCTCTTTTTAGTTGATAATATAGATTCACAAATTATCAACTTCTACCGAATTGCTGCTAGGATTTAATAGTTCAAAGCAGCACAAAATGAAAAGATACAAGGCAAGTAATATAAATAATCAATAATTACAAATAAATTAAAAATGAAACGGTATGAATTAAAATTTAGAATAAATATTATTATATAAAGAAATGAAGTTTGTTTTACCATTCTTGAGCTTTGACGCCATATTTGGACTTCTTGGTACCCTTGATTGGCTTGACGAGTTTGGAGCCACCTTCCAAGAAAGAGAATTTGTCCTTTCTTTTGTCTTCGTATTTCTTAATGTGTTCCTCCTTTTGTAAAGTTAAACCGATATCGTCAAACCCGTTTATTAAGCAGTACTTTCTGAATTCTTCGACTTCAAAATTCTCAACCAAAACTTGATCAGTTTCACCGTGTCTGATTTGTTGGTTAGGCAAGTCAACAGTCAACTTGTGACCAGCAGTAACAACTGGATATAACTTTTCAACAATGATATCTTGTGAGACTCTAATAGGTAATAAACCGTTCTTAAAAGAGTTATTATAGAAAATATCACCGAATGAAGGAGCAATCATACATTTGATACCGAAATCTTTCAAGGCCCATGGAGCATGCTCTCTTGAAGAACCACAACCAAAGTTGTCTCCAGTAACCATTAAGATTTCAGCATGACGGTTAGCACCAACATTAAGAACGAAGTCAGTTTCTTCATCCTTACCGGTATCTTCGTTCTTCCTGAACCTCCATTCATAGAACAAACCATCCTTCAAACCAGTACGCTTGATGGTCTTCAAGAATTGCTTTGGAATAATAGCGTCAGTATCGACATTAGCCTTATCCAATGGTGCAGTAATACCGACGAGAACACCAAATTTATCCATACCAGTTGGTGTAGAACTAGTTGGAGCACTAGTATCAACCTTTGGCTTCTTTGTGTCTGGTCCTTTTGGAATATCATTGATGATTTCGGCAACAGCACTTTCCGATCTTTCAAATGGTTGCTTTTCATGTTCATAAACAGCATCCTGCAAAGCCTTATCTTCTTCAGCTTCAATGGTAACGGATGGTTGGTCAGAATTATCGAATTCAAATTCACGAATGTCAGTGAAACGACCCTTGATGGCGGCAGCAGCAGCCATAGCTGGAGACATCAAGTGAGTTCTAGAACGAGCACCTTGACGGCCTTCGAAGTTTCTGTTAGAAGTGGAAGCACATCTTTCTTGTGGTTCCAAAATATCTGGATTCATACCTAAACACATCGAACAACCAGCTTCTCTCCAAGAGAAGCCAGCAGCTTCAAAGATCTTATCCAAACCTTCCCTTTCAGCTTGGGCTTTAACCAAACCTGAGCCTGGAACAACAAGAACTAACTTAACGTTATCAGCTTTCTTGTGACCTTTGGCAACCTTAGCAGCGGCTCTTAAATCCTCAATACGAGCATTTGTACAAGAGCCAATAAAAACCTTGTCGATCTTAATTTCATTTAATGGAGTGTTTGGGGTTAAACCAATGTATTCCAAAGCTCTTTCCATAGAAGCCTTTTTCAATGGGTCACTTACTGTAGCTGGATCTGGGACTTTTGCTGTTATTGGCAAAGCATCTTGTGGAGAGGTACCCCAGGTAATTGTTGGAACAATATCAGAAGCAGCAATCTTGATATCATAATCAAAATGAGCACCCTCATCAGAGTGTAAAGTTTTCCAGTAAGAAACAGCTTTATCCCATTCGGTACCAGATGGAGCTAATGGTCTACCTTTGATGTAGTCAAAGGTGGTTTGATCTGGTTTGATCATACCAGCACGAGCACCAGCTTCAATAGCCATATTACAAATAGACATTCTTGCTTCCATTGACAAGTTTTCAATGGCCTTACCAGAAAATTCAAGGACACAACCGGTACCACCAGCAGTACCAATTACACCAATGACATGCAAAACCAAATCTTTAGAAGTAATACCTTCAGACAAATCACCCTCAACGGTAATTCTCATGTTCTTCGATTTGGTTTGAATAATAGTTTGTGTAGCTAAGACATGTTCAACTTCAGAAGTACCAATACCAAAAGCAAGAGAGCCAAAGGCACCGTGAGTAGAAGTATGCGAGTCCCCGCAAACGACAGTAGTACCTGGTAAGGTGAAACCCTGTTCTGGACCGACAATGTGGACAATCCCCTGTCTGTCATCGTCCATACCGAAATAAGTTATATCAAAATCTTTCACGTTTTGTTCTAAGGTCATGACTTGTAATCTTGAATCATCTTGTTTAATGAATGTTTCAACATCCTTAAACGTTTCACGAGATGTGGTTGGGATATTGTGGTCGGCAGTAGCCAATGTACAGTCTGTTCTTCTAACGGTTCTACCAGCAGTTTTTAAGCCTTCAAAAGCTTGGGGTGATGTAACTTCATGAACCAAATGTCTATCTATAAATAACAAGTAAGTACCGGTTTCATCCTGATGCACAGTATGGTCATCAAAGACCTTGTCGTATAATGTTCTTGGTTTAGCAGCCATATTGGGTTATTTGAGTGGGCAAAATTAATGTAGAAATATGTTAATTTTTCAAAATCAGTTTTAAAGAAAAACAAAATGTTTATATACATTTTATTTGACATTACCCCAGTCATATTACTCACTATTTTTCAGTCATCTACAGAAAAATAAATCGGAAGAGGATACAATGCCGGTTTCGCAATCCGGTTCAGGGATCGACTATGCAGGATAAATATCCTTTTTCATGCGTTTCGCTCTTTAATCCCCGCTTGCCGCAACGAAAAACTCCGTTCAGGTGCGCCATGTGCAGCCAATAAAATTATTTATTTTAGTAACACGGTTTAAAGCACAAACTTTTGCGATTTCTATATTTCAAAACAAACTTGATTATCAACAATACGAACGTCATACTAAGATGAAGAATGAATTGAGTACTTTATAGCTTCCAAATATTCTTTTCATACTTCGGTTCGATGGTTAATCACCACAATTACTGGTTGTTTATTCTCGCTGAAAACCATCAGATGACAATAATATTGTAGAGCGAAAAACGCGTATTGTCCATCGGATCTCAAGAAATTGTGGTTAAGCATTCTGTATCCACTTAACCCCTATGTTCATATCGGATGCTAAATAAAATGCAAAAAAATAGATATTTGATAAAATTGACATCTTAATATAGAACCCACGCCGGGAGTCGAACCCGGAATCTTTTGATTAGAAGTCAAACGCGTTAACCATTACGCTACGCAGGCTTATTACATGGTTCGAAAAAGTGCGGCTAAAATTAATATGTGAGGATTTTATAATCTGCAAAATTACAAATTGCAGTTTACAAATGCTTTAGCCAGTGGATCGAACACAATCCGCTAACATCCTCATCTGTTTCTGTATTGATAAAATAATAAAACAATTCTTTTGATTAATCCATCATTGAAATCATATTGTGAAAGCGAATTATCAAATTTTGACAATGTTACCAGGAGGAAGTCGAAGATCAAAAATTAGGCCACCTAGAAAATCATTGGTGAGCTCTTTTGTCGATAATTCGAATAATGCCGACCCTATTGTTGATTATGAAAAGTCATGGGCCACACTTTCAAACGCCATTACGCAAATTCAAAGTAAAAATGTGTCTAATTTATCATATGAACAATTGTATAGAAAGGCCTATATACTTGTTTTGAGGAAGTTTGCTGGAAAATTGTACGATGACGTTGCCAACTTGATCACTCAACATTTATTCGAAAGACGCGATTACTTGTTGTCCATAAAAGATGGAAACGAAGAATTCATGAAACAAGTAATCATAGAATGGAATGAACATTTGCAAGCGATGAAATTTATCAGTGATGTGTTGATGTACCTAAACAGAGTGTATGTAAAAGAACACAAGAAATTGTTGATCTATGACTTAGGTATTCAGTTGTTCAAAGACAATATAATTAAACATAACTCTGATGAAGTAGGTAACAAAATAGTTGAGATCATTATTCTGGAAATTACAAGAAGCAGAGATGGTGAAACAATCACCTCAATCATGTACATCACAAAATTAATCAATATGCTAGAACTACTAGTTGAAGGTTCAAACTCAGAACTCAAATATAGTGAGAATTACTACCAGAACATTTTCGAACCAACTTTCCTTGCTAATTCCGAATCTTTCTTTTATAAGTTATCAGAAGAATTCGTTAATACAGGAATTGGTACTGATTACTTAAATCTTTCAAGTCAATTTATTAAAGAGGAAGAAAACAGAATTAATTTTTACCTACCACAGGCAACACATCAAAAACTAATCGATTTAATGAATAACATATTAATCAAGGATAAGATTGACACAATTATATCTTTGCCTTTCGAAAGTCAAGGTCTTTCATATTGGACACTGAGCTTAATCGAGAATATTTTCAATGAAGGAACTGAGCCTCATAAATACAACGAATTAACCTTACTATATGAATTAATTGGAAGAATTGATCAAGATTACAGTCTATTGAGACTTCGTTTGAAGGAAAATATTGTTGCTCAAGGTTCGAGAATTCCCGATTATGTGAAAAACATATTAGAAAGCAATTCTTCTAAATCCAAATCCGAATCAGGCAAAGCGGATTCAACACTGGTAATGAAAAAATTATCCACAAATTCAAGCGCTTTTGCCGTCAAATGGATCGATACAATTATAGAGTACCAAGCCCAATTACTAGACGTTAGCAAGAAATCTTTTCACATGAACCCAATGGTAGAGCAAACTATAAATCATGGATTGAGAGATTTTATTAATAGCTCATCGAGTTCTAATAGAAAAAATCCAAACTCGATCAATGCGCCTGAATTGTTATCAATCTATATGGATTACAACATTAAACAATTCAACAAAATTTCACCATCAAAAGAAATGTCTAACAGTGCTGGATCTCCTGACCAATCCGATGAATTAATCAACAACTCAATCAAATTTTTGAAATTGATAAAAGACAAAGATTCTTTCGAAGCCAATTATGCCAACCATTTCGCCAAAAGATTTTTGAACGCTAAAGGCTCATCTCAGATGATTACATCGAATAACAAATTAGGTATTGATTTAGAAGAGTTGATTATCTCGAAATTAGGTGAAGAGATGGGTACTTCTTCTTTGGATAAAGTTATCAAGATGAATAAAGATATCAAACTGTCTAGAGATATCACAGTCGAATGGAAAAATTTTATCAGTACTGATAAAATGGAAGGTTTAATTGAATTAGATTTGAAAATATGTAATGTTACTGATTGGCCCAAGTCTATGACAAAGGATTACAAATCATTTGTTCAACCTGAAGAAGGATCGACTTCTATGACAGATGATAACACTTTGATATGGTCAAGGAAATTAAGGCCTACTATCAAAGCCTTTGAAGATTTTTGGTTTTCGGGGAAAAAGAATCACAACAAGTCTTTATTCTGGAGTCCTAAGTTTGGTTCTATCGACTTTAGAATCACATATCCATCAAGAACATACGAAATAAATATGCCTACATATGCTGGTCTTATTATGCTTTTATTTGCCCCCCAGTCAACCAATTCCGATGGATCTATGGTACTGGCATTCGACGAAAAGAAAGAATTGACTTATTTGGAAATCAAAGAACTTACAAATATTCCAGAGTCAGATTTAAAAAGACATTTACAATCAATAGCCGTAGCTGCAAGACTGAGATTACTTATAAAACTGCCAATGACAAAAGAAGTTAATGACAATGATGTTTTCAAGTTAAATGAGAAGTTTAAGTCTCCTTCTATCAAGGTTAAAGTTATGACGGTTTCACCTTCTCAAACATCTGCTGCTACTTCCTCAAAAACCAAGCCCAATAAAACTGAACAAGAGCAAGAAGCGGAAGATATAAACAATGATATTTATGAAGGTCGTAAACATGAAGTTAATGCTGCTATTGTCAGAATCATGAAATCTCGTCATTCGTTGAAACACAATGAGTTGATTGAAGATTTGATAAGGCAACTTTCCAATCGCTTTCAACCACTGATACCGTTGATTAAACAAAGAATTGAAGATTTGATAGAGAAAGAATATTTAAAGAGAGATGAAACTGATAAAAATCAGTACCATTATCTTGCATAAGCTTCTGTTGTATATTCAGTGCGCAAAAGATTTAATAGTTTAGTTTTTTTTTTACCTGATTTTTCAACTCTCGAAAAAATAATTATATATATATTCTGTTTACTTTTAATAAAGATAAAACAAAACAAGTCAACATGTCCGCTAATGATATTCTTGATGTTTTAAACATTCAAAGGGACGACCACAAACAACCGGCCAAGAAGAAACAAAAACTAGCAAATGAACTTCCTGCGCCACGACAAACAGGTATGGCTAGGGAGTTATATAATTTACTTGGTCCGAATACCCCACCTGTAAATTTATCATCTTCCAGTTATAATGTGTCATCAAAAGATAAGCTTAAAGCAAAACCATCTCCATGGACACGCATGCCCTTTCAAGCCAATAATAAAACCTTTAATCATTGGGTGAAAGGTTCAAAAGAATTATTGGAACTGGAGGAAGTTGCCAATAAACCTTATTTTTTTGATAAATTCAATGTTAGAATAGATATTCCTGAATTCGTAGACGAAGAAAAGTACAATGGGTTTATACAAGAGATCAAAGAACATGAAGCCAAAGTCAAAGAAGAGAGGTTACAGAGAGAAAAAGAAAAGAAAGAGTTGGAATTGTTGGAAAAGGAAAAGAGAGAAAAGGAAATAAAAAAAGAAGCAGTAGCTAGTAAAGACGGAAAGGAATCAAATACATCTTCTGAGGAAAATGAGAGTAAAAAGGACGAGAACTCTCCAGAGAAGGACAAGGACAAATCCACTCCAAAGCCAAAAGAATCGAAGGAAACGATTAAAGAAGATGCAACTGTTGAAGAGGAGGAATGGTCTTACGAGGAAACAAAGTACTTGTTTGAGCTTTGTAATGCATTCGAACTCAAATGGCAGATTGTGTATGACAGATTCAACTACTCAACCAATAGATCTCTAGAGGATTTAAAAGAGCAATTTTACAGAATTTGCCTAAAGATTTTAGAGTCTCAGGACAAGGCTAATCCTGCTTTGATGGAATCACTTAAGGCATATTCGAAATCTAGAGAATTAGAGAGAAAACAATATTTGGAAAACCTACTCAAGAGGACACCAGCCGAAATAGCAGAGGAAGAATCTCTCGTAATTGAGGCCCGCCGTTTTGAACTTGCTGCTAAGAAAATGTTAATCGAAAGATCAAATCTCCTCACTTTATTAGACTCTCCACAGACCACACAATCTATACTGCAGTATCAATCTTCTCAAGGCCTTACGAACTTGTATAATAACTTAATGATTATCGACAAGCATCAAAAGAAACTGCTGCTGCTGCACCAGAAATCTTCGACACCTATAAGTCAAGAACCAGTTCCCCCACCTATACCTATTGCTGCTTCGTCATCCTTCAAGAAAGATAGGTCATTTCAAACACATTTACAGCAGTATTTATCGGGCTTATTGAAGCAAAATCAAAATATCAACCCACAAGTTAAGCAGGAGGCAAATTCTATTCATCAATTGCTTGCAAAGAGATTGACACAGAAAGAGGAGGAAGCTTATGGTTTATATTTCCATGGCACTGAAAAATTAAATCCCGGAGTCATATTGCGCTCCTCGCAAAGATTACCTGGCTTGCAACAAAAGCAATCCGTGTTGAAATCTGTGAATAGTGTTTTACAAGAGTTAGATATTCCTACTGCAGGCGGCAGCACCTGGAAACCAGTGATGCCTACTAGAAAAACAATGACTAAATATGATGAATTAATACGTTCAGTTGTCGCATTACTTGAAGTCAAAAAAGGTAAGGATAAATTAGAGTCTGAGATTAGGTTGATTAAGAGTCAAAAAGGGCTCCAATGAATCTGCAAGCTACTCATATATGCATTTGTAATAAATCTTTTTGTTTTACTAAGAAATGACTGCTATTAGTTTAGTATTCTTTGGGGGTTCTACTTCATGATTTTAATTTTAAAGTATTATGCATTGGTAAGTCGTAAAATCGTAATCTATTTTATGTATGAATTATATGTTGAAATCAAAAGACGAAACATCTGTATTGATTTCAATCAGGTTGTTGAAGATTTGGTCCATTGAAGTTTTGAAATCGGCCTTTGCTGCAGCTATTTCTTCTTGAGAGGGCTCTGTATAAGGGGCACCACTCAGCTCCGCCGCTAAATCCAGAATGTCAATGAGTTTAAATGATGAATTAAACGCATTTTTATCTAACGGGTCAGTTCTTATATGTATAAACGCGTCTGCAAGATTGTGGGCTATCGTTTTGTCTTTATAGCCATCAAACAAGATAAAAAGATATTTTAAGATCTCTGATATAGTAAAGCATGACTTATAGTAATACAACTTATCGCTTTTGGTAGAAATGCTTTTTTCTAGGTTGCTTAAATTTATTAGCATTTTCAAAAAAGACAAAAATTCGCCATTCAATATATGAAATCTAAAAAGTCTTAAACGGTCATTAAAAAACAGTAACAATGTGTAAATGAACTTCCATCTTGAAAACTGGTTAATTTGTAAAGCTCTCCCATAGATGCTGACCAAATGATAAAGTATTTCAACTTCATTTCCTAAGGTAAATCTATCAAGAGTAAGAGTGGCATCCTTATTGAAATAAATTGCATGAGAAATCTCTTTGTGTACTATTGATAGTTTATTTCTCAATGGTAAAGTCATCCACTTGTAGATATCTAGGTCCTGTTGCGAGATACCTAATTTGGTGGCCAAAGAATTTAGTAACCCATTTTTAGAAATGTATTCACCACAAATCTTTTGCAGTGATAGGACAGAGCGGAGGCAGAATTCCTTGTACCAACTCGAAGAAAAGTATTTATCAAACTCCGAATTAATGGTTCTTAAAAAAGTGTCTAGGTAAATGCGTTTAGTAGCACTTCCCGTTTTTGAAGTTCTGGAAATATTGTTGAGTACATTCAAGACAAGTCTTGTCCTAAGGTTCAGTAAATGAAATGCTGTCACTTCCTCAGGAATATACTTCGATTGGAATAGAATTATATCGTTCCTTTCACGATTGAGTTGGTTCATAAGCTGTGGTAGGTATTTTGAAGGCATATACGAGACCAAGCTCTGGATCAAGGAGATTATGACATTATCCTTACAATTTGAAAGATTTGTGAAACAAAGCACTTCAATATAATACAACAAACCAAATTTTTCTCTCAGCTGATTGTTACCAAGATAAGGAAAATCCTGCAAAGTAAGCTTGTCCCAGCTAAAGTGTGGGATAAAAGAATTACTTTTAATCCAAATTTTCATACACTTCTCGATGAGCTCATCAATCACGTTCTCTTCAGAGACGCTCGGCAAAGGTATTCTACCCATATTGATATCCAAAATCTTTTGTACTTTATTCGCAATTTTGATGATGATTTCTAAGAATTTGTCGCTCAAGATCCCATGAGATCTCTCTTGCAAAATTGCATCTATGGCAGCAAGCACCACGTTGTGAACTTCCAATGAGATTTTATCATGCATCAGGACATCTAACTTTAAGTATATATCGAGTACCTGAAATAGATATCCAATATTATTTGTTTGCTCTATCACCAATTTGTGTAAATCGTTAACTATTGATTTCAAAAGACGCAATATCCCAGGGATTTTGGTATAGTCAGCCAAAAATTTATTGATAATAATTACAAAACATTGAACTGGTAAGTTCATACTTTTCTCTGTGGCTATTTCTGAATAAAACCTTATCGCCTTGATCGAAAGAGCCAATACCTCTATGTCGTTTGAATTTATTACCCTTTGTATCAAGTCAAAAAGTTGATTTTTGAGTTCCAAGTCCGATACTTGAATCAACAACATTAAAAAATTCAACCTATTTAGGTACATTACATAATGGGTTTTGCTTCGTTCGTACTGATATTGGCTCGATGTAATAAGTTTGGTGATGAGCCTCTTTTTGTTTAATTTTGTTGGCAAGTCTGAGACGTAGCTGCAAAATAAATACATAAACTTTTCAAAAAAAGATTCATGTGGAATATCATATCTGTCGTTTATCTTACCTAGAAGTTCGGGTGTGGCCCATTCGTCATCAAAATTAGCAAATTTTCTTCGCGTAATGGTCCCATACAACACCATGATCATTGCTTCCTCAATTGGCCATTTAAGAACTTGATTGAGCTGTAAGACGAATTCAAGAAAAGATATGTAAAAATTTGAACCTTCTTCTTCCCCTATTTTGCCATACAACGTATAAAAGGGTTTCCAGTTAATACTCTTCGTTTGAAAATTTAAGGCCAAGTTAAAAAGTGCTTCCAAAATAATTTCAAAGTCAATTTCAGTGCAAACTTCATCAAGGGATTCGTCAATCAGTAACCACCATTGATTTTGCACATTTAAGATAAGGTACATCAAGTATAATGATTCAAATTCCTTTGAATGAAACTCGCGATTCTTGATAATGGAAATCATTTTACGGGAATCAAAATGCTTGAAGTAAAACCTCCAGTACAGCACATAGACTCTAGTAGTAACAGGGAAATTTTCAGTATGCAAGCTGCTGATAATTGACATTGTAAACCAAAGTAAGCAAAAATATGGGTATAAAAGCATAAACTTTTCACCATTTTCGACATCTGCGGTGTATTGAAGAAGGTTCAAACATAATTTCAAACACTTCCAAAGCCTCGGGGATGGAGGCTCTTGTAATATTAAAACCCATTGAACGAGTGATTTTATTGACTCATAAAATTGGTCTATCCAATTGATCGAAGTGTTTAATTGTTTTTTGTCTTTCAATCTCTTGGCCATTGCTAGTAATAATTTTTCACAATTAGACCTTGATTGTTCTTTTTCAACTAATGTGAAATAAAATACCTCGTTGAAAAAGTTGGCTTGCACGGAATCTTTGGATAGCGTGTAGCTCTTACCAATACTCATGTCATGAATTCTTTGAACGTTGACGGAACTCAATATAAAGCTAAAAGGAAATGCTTCTGATTCCCCGGAATGTACTAACGCTTCAACGTCATTGCGTTTTTGAATGTTACTGAAAGTAGAGTATAATGGTTTAACAAACTTTTTCGTGCTCTCCGCCTCGAATGGAATCGTGTACTGATTTGACGGTTTTAGGGCTCGCGTGCCCAAAGCTCGTTCATGACCAATTGGTACTGATATCTTCTTTTGTTTTTTATTTATTCTTCCGTTTAATGGTTTCTTTTTGAGTGTGCCCACATACATATCCCCTAGAATGCTTTGATGGCCCCGATAAGTAGAGCTCGGCGGATATTTGTGCAAGAATCCATTTTTTTTATAAGAACGACTTTGACTTTGATTCGAAACTGAATGTGGGACGTTTGATTTTCGCTTAATAGCTGTGGATTTTGGGAATTTTTTAGAAATAGTGGATATATGACGGGTTCTTTTAGAACTCTCGCCTGAGCTCAACTTAGAGCTCTTAGTACGTGGGTGTTCTTTGATTTCTTTCGTGGAAGGCCGTGAATACATAGTATCAATAGTGTCGTACTCCTGGACGGATTCATCTGAATCTATAGTAATAGGATCAGTATACGTAAGGTTTTCCTCTTCTTCTTGACTGTCAAAATCAGGGATGTTATAAGAGAGAAACTCAGTAGTGGAAGTATAAGATTCATTGTTCGATAATTGGCCTGCATTTTCGCCAATAAATGTAATATTATTGGTCTCGCTATCCGAAACCGAACTATCAGAGAAATTTGCAATTGAGTCAATGAGGTAGTTGTTTGATGTATCAAAGTCAGACATTACTTCTAACGAAGTATCCAAGCGGCGGTAAAATTGATTGTCGTCCTGTTCTACTTCGTCATCAACAAAGCTAACAATCTCATTTTGTAAATTGTTATTTTTGCTTGTAGCCAACGACTTCTTTTTCACTGCTAGTCCCTTTCTCTGCTCAGGTTCTTTGACTCTCCTGGAGCTAATCCTATTACTCACTTTGGCCTTGTATATATCCAAATGTCTTGCGGACTCGGGTAAAGCGCCACGCAACAAGTTCTTCTCATTTCTATATTTGCCACCAACCTTAATAAAAGCGGGTTTTTCTGTTTCATAAAAATGTCGAGACAGCTTCTGTACTTTAAGGAGCTTTGGTTCCAGAAATGAAAAAGAATCATTACTTTCATTATCGGAATTTACAATCTTGGAAACTCCCCTTCTATGCAAGCGAACTTCACCAATCGAGTCGTCCAGATCACTATCGTTGAATTTGCCATCTACTTCGTTTGGACTGCTTATTTGAAAGTTTTGAAGGGAATTCTGTGTACCGCTAAGTTCATCATAATATTCTGCTTCTTCATCGTCTTCTTCCGCTTCGTAATTCTTATTTTGTGTACTAACTTCTTCTTCTTCTTCTTCTTCTTCTTCTTCTTGCTTTTCTTTTTGCTGAGCCGATAGCGATTGTTTACCCAAAATGGTATAGAAGTTTTTTGGTCTTAATTTATCATCTTTAGGATTTGCTATTTTCAACTTCATATACGAATGATTTAAATACTTCACGATATCTTCAACATTTTGATTTTCCAGATATAATTCATTCAAGTAATCCACGCTGGTTAGACCCAAATAATGAGCCTGATCCGCTAAGTACGGATGGGTACTTGAAAAGTTCCTTTTACGCAATCCTCGGCGAGATGCGGTCGAGTTCTCGTAGTTACGAGAATCTAGATAAATTCTCAAGTTATCATTGTCCTCATTTTCCTGGACTTTTTCTAAGTCTCTCTGTATATTCTTTTCACTCATTGATAATACTGTGTGGATAGGAACCAGAGGAGGTGAATCTGTAAACCCTGTTTCGTGTTGGCTCTGATAAAATTGATTCTCTTGATTCTTGCTAAATCGCTGGACCGCCAATCGAGGCTCATCCCACTCCTGGCGGGTGAACAAGTTGCCATACATTATTTGCAATTTCTTGTTTATATGTTTTCGTTCAAGCATTGGTACGTTTTGTAATGCAATTGCCATCTTCAAAGGCGATATGCTGGATAACCCGATAAAAGAGCTGGCTTCATCCTCTGAGTCGGGTATACAATCCGATATCAGCATCTTGTTATATATTAGCCATGAGTTTTCAATCCAGAAATGCAAGCTTTATAGTATTTTTTTAATGTAAATATACTATTTAAAAAAAATTGCAAAAACTTTATGTTAATTACAAGACGCGCATGGTTTTCGTTTTTAGTCATTTCTAGATCCGGTTTCACCGATTTCTAGGCCCAGAAGTTCAAATAATTGAGGTCATTTGTATTGATTAAAAGGAATATCTAAATCAGTGAGATGTCTTAATGGTGACCCATTGATCTAAAAACTGAACAAAATTTGCTCCAGATTCTCTGTTTGAGCTTGAATGTTTGTCATTGAAGAAAATCAAAACAAAGTAAACGCACTTGACTTAAGATGTCTAAAACATGTTATTTTTTGTTCTATGATAGGCAAGATACTCATTAACAAGATATTTCTTTTCCAGAGTGGAGGAACTACTCTATTGCCCTTGAAAAAGGTATGTCGAAATTACGGGTTATTTTTTGCGATAGGGGGTTGGGTGCTCTATATACATGAATATCGGGAATTTTAGAATTAACGTTAAAAATATACCGTGATTTATTACGAACCCTTTTCTTCAGGTTTTAAATTTGAGGAACAAGGAAATTGGAAACTAATCAACTTTGCGTGCTGATAGGAGGGATCTTTTAAGGCATAAGAAAATAATGGATATAGTAAATCCTAATAATAGCGAACGAGAGTTGGAAGTTCAAATAGAGCAAAGCGTACTCCCTTCTGATGACAACGCAGACAATGAAAGCTCTTACATGCTAGATAATTTTGATGTTGATGGAGACGGGCTCTATACACTGCCGCTGCACGCAAAGTTTGTGAGGTTTGAAGGTGATAAATTGTATATCGATTCGATTGATTGGAGGGATTCTATGTTGCTAAAAATACAGATTTCTTCTTCATATATGGTTTTCATTTTATTTGGACTTGCAGAGCAAACTGTGGGGACCTTGATCCCTAAAATTCAAGAGCATTACCATATTAATGATATCCAAATAAGTATGTTATTTCTATCATCAGTCATGGGTTACTTTACTATGGCGCTTCTAAGCGATTGGACGCACAATAGAATTGGGATTAAGGGGGTAGTTGTTGTAGGAAGTTGCTCGATGACCTTGGCATACTTAATATTATCTACAAAACCATGGTTTCCTATCGTGCTTTTATGTTATGTTCTAAGTGGTATTGGCTTTGGTTCATTGGATGCGAGTTTGAACACATGGATGGGGGGACTCGTAGATTCAAAGCAATTATTAGGGATATTGCATGGGTGTTATGGTATTGGTTGTATGATTTCTCCACCTTTAATTACTTATCTCTTGGAAAAACCGAATCCTTGGTTATGGAATCAGTACTACATAGTTTTGACTTTGGTTGGTTCTTTTAATGTGATATGTCTAATTTTCAGTTTTAGATATGAGACATCAATGAAGTATAAATTTATATTCGAAATGAAACATAAGAATGAAAAGTCTTTGAATATTTCACTGAATAGTGTTGAATTGGATGATAGAAGTGAGTCGGATCAAAGCAATTCATCAAATCAAAATCAATTTCAAAGCAGCGATAACGAAGACGAATCAGATACTTCGAATGAACGAATCAATGCCCCATTAGTAGAAATCCTCAAATCGAAAGCTGTTTGGACATTTGCAGTCGCACTATTCATTTACGTTGGAGGTGAAGTCTCCTTTGGAGCTTGGTTAATCACGTTTTTGTTACGGATTAAACATCTTAACTACAAGCTATCGTCTTACATAGCTACCAGTTTCTGGTTTGGTCTCACGTTTGGAAGAATGGCATTTGGTTTTATTACGGTACGTTATTTCCCAACGGAATTGCTGGCCAACTTGAATTACATCATTTGTTCATTTGCGGGAACTATTATATTCTGGATTATATCATTTTCCAATATGATCCTCTTACTTTTTATTGTCGTATTTTTAACTGGGATGTTTATCGGGCCAATATTTCCAACAACCATAGTATGTACGCTTAAAGTTCTACCAGTAAAATATCATGCATCTGGTGTCGGATTCATATGTGCTTTCGGAGGTGGAGGAGCTGCTGCTTTGCCTTTCTTGGTTGGTCTTGTAGCTGAAGCAAGCGATTCAGGTCTTAAAAGTTACCCTCTACTTGTGACCGGCATGTTTGGTATCTTGTTACTCATGTGGATGGCAATGTTTCAGAAATACAAACATTCATACAGAACTAAACTCTAGAATTTTACAACACATTCATTTAGCGATGAGAGCAAGTTTTTGTTTTTTTTACTAGTGGAATAATTATAATTAGATTTTTATTTAGGTATCTTCCGTATTGTGTAGAATAAAAATTATGCCATGATACATTCCTATTATGACGCCTTAGATTTTCCCTCCTTGTGCCTCCCATTCTTCTGGCGTGAATCCTTTTTGGGTAAATGCATGTATCCCAGCAATTTCTTCCTTTAAAGCGTTATTGACTATTCTGTGTCTCATCAATTTGTTCTTGCCCTTGAAAACATCAGAAACGATTATGACTGCAAAGGCCTGGCCACAACCACCAGACATATCCTCCACAGTAACCAACTTGGCTTGCAATCTTTCCTCTATAATGGTTTTGAACGAATCTGTTGTTAATGACATTTCTAATGATATATTTACCCTTTTATTCTATTGGAGAGTCTAATGACAATATAATGTTGAGCTTAGCGTTTTTTTTTTGCACTTCCTTGACAGGTTTGATTGATATTCACTGTTGATAATTTTCTTTTCTGTTTTGAGCTGCGAATTTCGAGCCACATTTTACAATCGAATTATTAATGAATTTGCAACACATACATCTTTGTCTTCCCTTTGGCTGAGGGATCTAAAAAAAAAAAGATATAGGATACCATATCGAAAAAATCAAGAAATGAAGAGTAAAATTGCACAGCCTTTTTATGTTGATTCTCAAACTGGTAATATATATTGCAATAGTAGTAATAATACATGAATCAAATTATAAATAAAAAAATACAAAATAACGCCATGGAAATAAATATCAGACATTAAAGAATTAGGCCATTCTAAAATATAAATGGCACGAACAATTCTCCATTAAATGTTCGAAAGGACGATAAAAATCATAGATTAGCAGTTTTCTTTCACCAAGTATCGATCGATTGCATAGCATAACAAAAAGTCCTCAAGATATTGGATCATAAATTACTCAATTCTGGAAGTTTCACCGTGTGATTCCGTGTAAACTTTTGATTGACCTCTCGAAATGGTGTTGGAATGGACCATTTGATTCGAGACCGAATCAGGGGCAATAGCCTTTTCATATTGACTGAAAAATTCAGGATCTTCTTTAGATACTTTATCCAACTTACTCATAATTTCTTTAGTGGTTATGTTCTCAGCTTTTAAATTGTTGAATCCACACTTTTCAAAGAATTGAAGTAAGTCGTCCGGAATAATGCTCATTTCTTCATGTAACTCGATCAATTGATTAACAACTTCAATGGCCAAGAAATATGTATCCCCGCTTTGGACGTTATTATCAGGGCCCGTTTGCTTGCTTATCAAGATGTTCGGAGCAATGACTGTAGCTAAATTATGGATATCCATTTTGGAACCCGTTTCTTCGTCAATTTCAGCAAATGAAGCGACCCAACTAAAGAAACTCAACAACACCTCCACTAAATTACGATGACTCCTTGGTAACATACAATAAGCCAATTGCATGATTCTTTTTCTAATTGCTAAGTTATTTTCGCCTTGGGAAGAAATCCATAATTCATAAAGATTATAGGTTAAGAGAGGATTTGGTAACTCTCTCAACCACTTCTTCATCAATGCCGCAAGTTGCACAGCATTTTGATTACCAAAATCGGGAGACTTTAAAGGTGTCTTGTTGATTTGATCCGTCAATTCTCTTAATTTCTTAATATTACCGTTCAATCTGAATATACCTTCGACAGACATGTCTTTCTGTTTCAATGCATTAATAACATCGTCAATGACAATAGGAAGTCTTAACTTTGACGGACCAACACCAAGATCAGAATCAATACCATATTTTTTAGTTAAGTCTTGCAAGTCAACACCAAAAACATTCATGTTCTTATCGCGTTTGTCGCCGTTACCGCTACCAAATTTAAACTTATCCCAAAATGTAGCTTGTTTTTTGGTTTGAATCAATGATAAAAGTTCATCTTTATTATATCTAGAGCCTGAAATATGAATCAAAGCTTCAACAGCTACATGTCTCATAATAAAGTGTTCATCTTTGCTCAATTCTGAGTAATATTTTGATCTCTTTACCTGTGGAGTTTGTTGCGTAGCAGCTGGACCGTTCAAAAGATTATCCAAAGCATTCGTTGGGCTGACAATTGACGGGTTGTGGCCATTACCCAAGTTTGTATTAATGTGCTTCACAGATTGCATCGGTCTTTGTCTTTGATACAACGAGTTGTGGTGCTTGAATGCATTAGGACGTTGATCACGAGCCTGCTCGGCAGCAACAATTCTAGGTATATCATCCAACGTTAAAGATTTTTCATTTTTCAATAAGTCGGTGGTACGGTCCAAATGGGCATTAGTGAATTGACGTTGAGGCTCATCCCTAATCTTCAAGGATTTCTTAACGGTGAAATGGGCATTATCGTTGTGGGATGCAATATAAGACAAATGAGAGGCAGTACTCGTTTTTCGATCAGACTTTGAAATGTTTTGAGGCGGTATTTGATGCTCAAGACTAACGTCAGCTAATTCGTCAATAATGTTATCTTCATTTGATGTGCTATTTGCACTTACTTCATCTTCTTTAGCAATATCAGCTTGTGGAGCATCGAGGATAACAGACTTCCTGATATTCTGTTTAATTGAGTTGGATAATTTTTGGCTTTGTCTTCTTGTTCTTAACCTAGTGACGTCACTTAGAGTTTTAGAATAATTATCTTCCTTAGCATGCCTATCATTTTCTTCAATACTAGCGGGTTGTTGCCTGGTGGATGAAGTCCTGCGAACAGATGGTTGTTGGGTGATTTGTTGAGCCAGCGTTTGTGGAACTTGGTTCTTGATTGTATTCAGACCGATTTCAACTTTCATGACAGATTGTGATCTGGAAATTGCTATCTTTAATAAGTATATCAATTGTGATAAATCGCTTATCAATTCAAACCCATAAACAGAATTATCATTTTCACACTCTTGACAAACAATTGAATTTTCCAGATTACTGTATTTCGTTCCATCAATTTCTTCTACTGGAATATTTCTTGAACATTTAGAACAATTGAAACATTTAACATGCCACCTCTTGTTTTCAAATCTGACGCACATTTTTTCAATGCTCTTCGAACAATTCGTGCATGCATCAGTAGCATTCGTTGGTACAGCGAGTTTAGACCTGATAAATTCTGTATTAGAACGGATTGTTTCTTGATCTTCGTCACTCTTATTATATTTTTCGTACTCTGAAGTCAAATTCATAAATGCATTAGTTGCATCGCTCGTGCCTAATAATTTGTTCACTTTAAGCGCATTATTAAGACCTAATCTAATCAATAGTTTTAAATAGTGCGCGCATCCAGTTATAACAGATAATAATTCAGCGGATAAACTGCCAGATTGAGAGATCTGGCTTGATTTTCTTAAAATGGCTAAATAACTCATTATTTTTCCGGAGATATTTCTGGGCTCTTTCTTTAATATTTGAAAGTAATCTTGTTCGAAGTTAAAAGAGTTATCCAGGTCATCGCCCGTTGCAGGCTCCCCATTCCCAGAAGAAGTCGAGTTAGATCTTGATTGGGGCAACCGCTTTTGATATTTTTCTCTCAAAACAGGAATGGATTGTTGTGTCATTCTATTCACCACATCTAATGCAGTAAACAACACTTCAACATTCAAAATTAATTTACCTGTAGCAAGCAACCCGTTTCCTTGACTGGCAATACAAGCATTCAACAACATATCACTAATACACGCGGCTGTAGTTTCTTCATAGCCAGATAGGGTTAACCAACACTGCATAACTACAGCTTCTATTTGTTGTTCAATAGAAAGCAATAGCTTAGGGTCAATCAAGTCCTTACGTTTTTGTGGAACGGAAACCGTATTTTCAAATACAAACTCATTATTAACCACATCCTCTTGGTCACTTTTTAATGCTTTAAGGTTCAATAATGCATCTTCACGTAAATGAAATCTTTTCTGTAAACCCACAGAATCTGCCATGATGCAAACATTCCAAAATTTATGGACCATGTAACATTCTGGATGCCACTGTTGGTTGCGACCACCTTTGAATAGTTCGACAAACTGCTTGACAATTGAAGAGTGACAACCTTCACAGTGAGATGCATAAAATTTAGAATAATGGTAATGACAAAAGATATTGCCTTCATGCTCATAGTAACTTTCATCGGACTCAAATACTTTCTGACAAACTGCACATTTAAAATGCTCCAAATGATATTTGTTACCTAATGCAGTAATATATGGACCACGGAGTGCAGATTGGCAGCTATGGCATATCAAATCTAGCTTTTTGAAATAGTCATACTCACAAAGTGCTACTTTTTGCAGACTACCATTTTTGTCAGTAATATCATATGGGAAGAATTTGGCAGAGCATTGCTGGCCACATTCAAAACAAGTGAAACATTCGACATGAAATGCATTATTGAGAGCTCGAACAAATTGGCCGGTTATTTCCAATCCGCACTTCTCACACGCTTTCTTGTTTTTTCTTCTTAAACTCTTACCTTTAGATGAAAGCGATCTCTTGAGATCTGAAGGCTGTTGCTCGGTAGATGTACGTGGCTGCTGCAAAGTCTGATTTGATGAAATTGACTGTGTCAAAACTATGTGCGAATGCTGTTCTTGTGGTCTTTTTTTCGAGTTTGAAATGTCAGTAGATCTGCTACGTTCGATTTTCATTTGGGTTTGATTTTGCGGTTGTTGTGATACAATCTCTGGCGCTGATGCTAGCACATCTTGTGATTGTAATTGAGAAAATTGGTTTTGAAATTTGTTCTGCTGATTATATGGCGATGATAATTTTATTTGAGATGTGTTTACGTCATTGTCTTCATTTTCCAGGTCTTTATCAATATTCGGAGATATCGCAATTGAATGACGCTGATTTGGGTTGCGTTTGGTCCCTTGCAAATCCTGATTTCTTTGAAAACTATTTTGCTGTGGCTGTTGTTGTGGCTGTTGTTGTTGCTGTTGAAATTGGTTCTGGATTTTTTGTTGTTCTTGCTGCAGTGTAAAGTGTTGTTGCAAAAACTGGTGATGTTGAGGATTTGGTTGTTGCAGGATCTGCTTCATTTGTTGCAGTTGCTGGAATTGATAAGAAGTATGAGTCTGCGAAGGATTTGGGGAAGACCCATTCTCGGGCATATATAAAGCCTTAGGTTTTGTGGGCATAGGCGGGATCAATGTTTGCCAATTGGAAGTTGTTCCATTCCAACTATTATCCTTTTGATACAGGTAATACTGTTGATATTGGTTATATTTGCTACCTGGAGCATAATTGTGTGGCTGATTCAATTGATCATGGTGTAAGGGATGAAACAACTGCTTTGACGGCGATGTCAATTGAGAATTATGCGAATGACTTCTTGTGTGTCCGTACCCTTTTGGAGTCCCGCTAGGAGACCCAAAAGAAATCATATTCGAAGCTATAAATTTACGCTTGGGGGAGGATTTTGAGCTTGATTGTGGATTGAATTGAGAAGTGGGTGAGGAAGGCATAACAGAAAGTCTTGAATATTCCTGATTCCTGCTGTTCGAAATATTGTCGTTAGATTCTCCAGGAAATTTCCCCAAAACATCATCGGTATAGTACGGTGATGCTTGAGAATTCCTGATTGGTTTTCGTTCACCTTTCTGAGGTGGAGCGTTTGACATTTGTATGTGTGTTTTTCTTTAATTAAAAATGAGTGACAATAAAGTTGGATTTTTCTTATGGGTTAACTATGATCATATAACTTAGACAACTAAATTGTTTTAGAATTCTTATTCAGATATTAAATTTGTTAAGTTGATTAAAAGGTGTGACCAAAATTGGAGGGTGGGTATAGGATTCGTTGATTATAATTGGAATCAAACAACGGGGAAAAATATATAAATAAAAAAGTGTTCAATCGAGATCAGGAAAACGACTCGAAAATAGTATCAGTAAGACGCATTCACTCTAATTCTTTGTATCTTTATATGCATACACATATATATAAATAATCCTTACTTATATATGTATAAGTATGTCTTATAAAGCGATAGACTAATATTTATGTTTATAACCCTATTTTATAAAATCAATGGAGCTAAAAACTTAACAACAAAAAATAACTAAATAAAAACAAATTAATAAAAAAATGTCAAGCATAATAAAGTTGGATCGTTACTTTTTTTTTTGTGTGTGTTCTGTTTTTGGCTTATTTTTTTGTTCTCGCTACTATTTCTGAATGAATTTCGAATTAAAAAAAGTTCCGTTGAATTTTGGGACACATTAGTTCAAACTTTTAAGCGTCTTGTGTTGTAGAATAGTAACTAAATAAGTGATCGATTATTCTACACCTGTAAAAGCTTTGTTCCATTCTCCTGCTTTCTTTTACCGTTTTATTTTTATAGTGTAAATATTTTAAATGTTTGAATATTCTATTTTGTCTTGACTAGTGATCATAAGTTTACTGGTCATAGACAAGAACAAGTAACACAACATAAAAAATAACATTCATATAATCTCCAATATGAGACTTGACACTCGCAAGCACCAATTGAATATTTTACGTTGTATTTGATTAGTCTAAATCATCACTTCTAAACTTGCTCTGATCCTACACAAAAAAAAAGCATTAATACAATAGTACGATAACTTTATGTATAATACTTGATGTAAAATAATACCTGTTGAGAGTAGTTAAATTTGTACTAAATGGGCTGCAGATAGTACCAAATTTGCAAGTCGCGCCGAACTAGTATAGACATAAACAAATAAACAAAATGATACTGCATTTTAACCGTCATAGATGTGCGTTAAACCACGGCAGCAGGATCGATTGGCGACGGTAGAGATGCTAGAGGAAAAAAATTAATACCCATTTTCAATTTGTGCTCAAAGTCCTTGTTATTGTTTTCATTAATTTTGCAGTGAAGTTTTCAGCTTTGTGGCATGCAGTTTGCAAAATAACAAGTATCTGTGCGATGTTTCACAGTTGTATTGCATGGCTTTGTTCAACGATATCTCGATTTATTCATTTCGTCGTGTGCCAAAGAGAGATTTACAGTTTTGATGTATTAAACGAAAGAATAAAATAAGGGGAACATATACAACACACTTTCCAAGTCGATTTCTTTTTTTCGGTACATAAAAGAGTCTGGTATTAAAAGTGAGTAAACATTGAATGTCTATCTTTGAAGCATGCTTCATATTATCGGCACGCATATCTTCATTCCTAGTCTCTCATCTGCTAAATGGAATTAACAATACAAACCTCAAAACGATGAAAACGTAGCCATCATAATATCATGTCAATGCAGATATAATCCCTTCTATAATCTACTGAATTGACTGTTTCATCGCACTCAATTGCAACAAAACAACATAGTCTGCCATTAACGTGTTTCGGCACATTAACGAGAAATCTTTTTTCGCGCGCAATAGTTCTGCACAAAAATCGCGGTTGATGGTCGCTCGACGAACCAACCAGGAATCAATATTTGAAATTTTAAATCTCATTGCCAAAATCGAGTTGCGGTAGCGTCGATACACATACACACACACACACACACGTAAGCATTTTTTATCCTCCAACTGGTAATGAGACGTTTAAGTAGTTCAGAAACCTTCCATCCTAATTGAGGTTACATATATTTGAAACCATTTTTTAAAAGATGCAATGCACACTTCCAAACGTAAAAGTGATGCAGCCTTCATGTCCAAACCAATTTCATATCAAGACAGTTACTAACTAAAAAATAGACTATGTCCACCGAACAAAAAGTTATTCCATCTACTTCCCAAAACTTATTAAATGAAAAGTGGGACGTTGTTCTCTCTAACACATTGATCAAGACCGGTCTCGGTTTTGGTGGTGGTGTTTTGGCCAGCATCTTGTTGTTCAAAAGAAGAGCATTCCCAGTCTGGTTAGGTGTCGGCTTCGGCTTGGGCAGAGGTTACGCTGAAGGTGATGCTATCTTTAGATCCAACCACGGTTTGAGAAGCGTTAAGGCTTAGATCTTGTAATATACATAGTTTTAATATTTATTAAATAAAACAGAAAGAAATAAGGTTTTTAAAAAAGTTTCGTGGGTTTTATATATACTCAATATACTCTTGCATTGATTGTGAAAGCTTATCATTTGTAGAATTATTCTTTCAGAATTGGTATAAAGTATTTTAGTCCCCCAGAAAGGTTGACTTTTTTCAAATAATGAAATTTCACTAAATCTTTCGTCTTCCAAATGAGTGAGATTGAAAGTATAATATCGGGTAATCTTGATCTATATGACTTTTTACAGGTATCAGCGAATGCTTCGCAATCAGAGATAAGATCAAAGTATCGTCATCTTGCCCTTCAATATCATCCAGACAAAAATGAAGAGGATACATCAGAAAAGTTCAATCTCTTATCTCAGGTTTATCAAATTTTATCAAACCCAAGTTTAAAAAGTAAATATGACCTGGTTCGATCACTTAAACTATCCCATGACATAGAAGACAAAACATTAAAGGACTCAATCGAAAGATTTAAATATGAGTTGGAACGAGATGAGTTGTTGCATAAGACAAAAAAGAGACGGGATGTCAACTTAGATATTTTATCGAACGAAGGCTTGCAGAGAAGGCGACAGCATGAGCACAATATTAGAAACCAACAACAGTCACATAAAGACTATATATCTTTTAAGGAAATTCCTGTGTCTCATAAATTTTCGATTGTAAATAGCCTTGACCTGACGGAATTGAAAGTGGTGTGGAAACATAAGGATGAACTACAAGGCTTGTTCACAAACGAAGTATTAAAAGAAATCATGCAGATATTTGGTGAGATAAAAAATTGTCGTATATTGTCAAATTCAAGAGATTCCAAGTATGATTCAGGAACCATTGAATATGTTCGTCCGGAAGATGCACAACGAGCACTTGCCCATGATTACAAGAAGTCAGCTACTATATGGGATGGAACAAACGTAAGAAAGTTGGCAAGTCTATTGAGAGGTTGTACATCTTTACAAGGAAAGGATGCGCTTGATGCTGCTCTAAGCAAGTATTGTATGGATCGTATCTGACTTTAAATCAAGTAAAGATTCAGTTTAAAAACCGAGATTTCGATCAAAGCCTCTTAAACCCATTTTTATTGTCAATTTATGACCTTAAAATAAGTCAGAAATGAGTGCCTTACTCGTTAAGAGTAGTTCAAACTGATTCATTAAGTGGTCAAAAGCTACAATGCTCTTTCAACCCATTTATTCATTGCTGTCTATATTTTCTCAATCATCTCTCCACTTCACAAATACCTCATCAGTTCTATATCTTTGGGTACATACAGTGTTCCACAACTCATTTGTTTGGCCAGTTCTATAACTTAATAAACCAGCATGAGCGATCATAATACCATTATCAATGCAAAAACTTTCATCAGTGGCATAAATTTGACCATTTTTACGGTCTTGAATCATCAATTTCATCATTTCTTGTAATCTCTCATTTGAACCAACACCCCCGACAATCAAAACTTGATTACTGTTTACATGGGCCAATGCTCTTTCTGTTATTTCAACCAACATAGAGAATAAGATTTCTTGCAAGGAAAAACACAAATCCTCTCGGGTTATTGGCTCTCCAGTTTCTTCATCTATCAATTGTTTATTTTTTTTCTGTTGCTTACCATTTCCAAACAAATCGTTTGCTAATTGATCAATGTATGCCAATATACCAGACATTGACAAATCCATACCCTTGACTGTATATGGCAAATTAACCAAATGCTTACCCTTCTTGGCCAATTGTTCAATATTATAACCTGGAGCGGGGTCATTAGGGATCTTTAATGTTCTTGCGAATCTGTCCAAACAGTTACCAATGGCAATATCTAAGGTTTCGCCAAAGATTCTATATCTCTGTTTGGAGTAAGCAATAACTTGAGTGTTACCACCACTAACATAAAGAACAACCGGATTTTCTGCGCCTGTAATTTCTCTACCCATTTCAATATGTCCAATACAATGGTTTACACCGACTAATGGAATATTCCATAATTGTGCTAGAGTTCTTGCGGCTATAACAACACTCTCCAATGGTGCACCCATTCCTGGTCCTTGGGTAAAGCAAATACAATCAATATCAGTACCCTTTATCTTTGCATCTATCAAAGCTCTCTTAATGATACGGTTTACCCAATTTCTATGGTGTCTTGCGGTATCTCTAGGAAGAAAACCTTCACCTGGTGGTGTAATATAAGTATCTCTGACATTGGCCAATACTTCGGCTCGATTTGTTGGTGATAATTGGCCCAAGTTATGCTTGATCACACCAACCCCTAATTTGTTGGCGGATCCTTCAAAACCAAGTGCAATATAATGGTCCTTGCCAGGTTTAGCGTACGTATCGAGATCAACTGTCATTACCAGCTCTTGGTCCTAGTAAACCGAGAAACTTTTTTTTTGCGCCTTCCACTTAATTTTCAATTGATGAGCGGAGCTAACGCGAAATTTATTCAATATCGAAATGTAAACAATTACTTTGCAACATAAAAAATACAAACTCTTATTGATCCTTACAAATGTCATTGAATTACATACTAGAGCGTACTGATCAAGCTATTGATTCCATTCAATCACTTCATTTTTCTCGCCCAGGACTATTTACCAATGCTATAGTGAAGAGACCAAATATTACGACACTTTTAAAAGATCCCACCGCTGCTGAAGGTTCTTTGTATAAGGTTACCAAACCACGCTTTGGCTATAGAATAGATAAACATAAAAATACTAGGGAGGACGAGGATATTGAAGATAGTGTCAACATCGATGTTAGACCCGAAAGAGTAGATGGAAAATCAATTTACATCGATCACAGCGCTGCAACTTTTGAAGAAACAGGAATTAATTACAATGGCGTAGACGGTGAATACAAGAAATTAGTAGTACAATTACCCGAATTAAAAGCAAACATTGAGCCGGCTGGCCCGATCACTCAAGATCCTATATCGTCTTCGCCAACTAAACGTCTGAAACAATCACAACTGCAACAATCCCAACAACAATTCAACTTTTTCTTTCCAGATTACGATTCCAACGAAGATGTCACCGAGTTATGCATGCAAGTAGTAAATCTCATAAGAAAGTATCCTACCCTTATAAATGATCAAAAGGAAATATTAGTCAAACTTCAAGAAAGCCAAAATGAACACACTGTATTGAGTAAAGAATTACAAGATTTAGAGGCAAAGATTGAAGATCAGAAAAGACAATTAAACGTATTTAACATTAATTACAGTGACATAGGCAGTCCGGGACGGTCTGATCAAAAATTAGAGAGTGAGCTGGAAGAAGAGATGGATATTGATGATTACATTAAAAAAGAAGAAGAAGAAATTCGTATTTTGGAAAAACAATTAAACGAAAGACAGGGTGCTGTATAGCGTAACTACAATTTGAATATATAGTGATATCGGAATGTTTTGCATGAATACCAGAAAACGTAAAGCTTAGTTCTACAGTAAATATTTCAACTTAAAAAATCTATTAATATACAATATTTATAAACATTAGATTTAGTTGATGGAAGACAAGATGTCAGAGTCACCAGCATCCAAAATGGACAAAACACCGACTCTGAACAACTTACCACAGGCAGTACCCAATTCGTTGTTACCACCTTGGAAGTAGTACAATGGGGTCTTGGACAACATGGCGTAGTATTCCAATTCAGACTTTCTCAAGACTGGGGTGTTACCAGCAATGATAACCAACTTAGCCTTACCGTTTCTCAATGACTTGACAACGGACTTGTAACCTAAGGTGTACTTACCAGACTTGATAACTAAACCTAACTTGGCGTTGATAGATTCTTGGTTCTTGGTGTTCTTTGGGGCCTGTTTAAATGTTAGTATAGAGTCTTAACTTTAAGCCTCCAAAAGTCACCACCTATGATAATCACAAGACATGTTCATCAACCCTATCATCTGACAGACGGTTACTGACCAACACGTAATGTGATTATCATGGGCATAGTAGCTTTGATTCAATGAATCTAATACGGACCATCTCTGCGTTTATTTGTAATGTATATATTAGTACACTCCGGTCTTAAAGAAAAGAAGAAAAAGATTTTTAAAAAAATTAATCATCGCTCTTCAACCTAATGAAATTTTCCCAAGGTCCTGATCGGACAGTATGGGAAATTAGAAAAAACTTTTCAGAATAAAAGCAGTCACTTTATCACGTGTACAACTAAGTATAAAGACAAAATTAATACCTGCATATATTCTTTGTGCAGTAAAATGGTGAAAATACGCACACAAATTGTTTGAAATTTGATTTTCAGTAAACTACTAACCTAAGTATGCATTTAGTCACGTGTTATATATTGCATATATACTTTTTTTTCTCCCTTGCACGCCCCCAATTCTCCCACTAATCCCGATTCGACGCAGTGGGAAACTTTCAATCCTAGGAAAAAGTTTTTGAAAAAAAAAAATTTGTATTATATTAGCACACAGAATTTACGTCTGAATTTCACTAGAGACTAACCAGTAATAGGTATGTCAGATTTAGCTATATACTAGGTGATAGACATAAAGTATATTCGAAGGACTTGTTATGAATTCAAAAGAGGATATATGAAGACATTATTCTAAGCGTTGATATGAATGTATCTTGAACCGTCGTACAAGTCAAATTTTCAATTGGAAAATTTTTTAATTCGAATACCTTCGAAAACTTTTATCACATTTACTTTATTGAGACAAAATATACTAACAAATTTAGTTTAAAAATGAAGATTGAAATTGATTCCTTTTCAGGTAACAAGATCTACCCAGGTAGAGGTACCTTATTCGTCAGAGGTGACTCCAAGATTTTCAGATTCCAATCCTCTAAGTCTGCTTCTTTGTTCCACCAAAGAAAGAACCCAAGAAGAATCTCCTGGACCGTTTTATACAGAAGACAACACAAGAAGGGTATTTCTGAAGAAGCTGCCAAGAAGAGAAGCAGAAAGTCCGTCAAGTCTCAAAGAGCTATTGTCGGTGCTTCTTTGGAATTGATCAAGGAAAGAAGAAACCAAAAGCCAGCTGAAAGAAAGTCTGCTAGAGAAGAAAAGTTGGCCAAGGACAAGGAATCCAAGAAGGCTGACAAGCTTGCCAGAAAGGCTGAAAAGGCCAAGTCTGCTGCTGCCGGTAACGTCGCTGGTATCCACAAGTTCCAAAAGAAGGGTGCTTTCCAAAAAGTTCACGCTACCTCCCGTTAAATTAAGATGATTAATTAGCTTGTTACTCATTTTAATTACGTCTGTGTATATTTAATAAAATCCACTTTTTATTTGGTTAGATACTCCTCTCAATAAATTTTGAAACTTTAAACTCAAATGCGTAGATATTTTTGGACTATTATACGATATTCTTATAACTAATTAAATTAATTTAAATTCACCATATGCAAATACTTTACCTACCTTGTTGAAATCATCCAATTCACTTAATACAATATTGGTTTCATTTGAATCTACCTTGTATCCAAAATAAAATGATTCTGTTGAATGACAGTAGATAAGTTTGGTGCACTTTTTATTTAAATCCTTAATCATGACGATTGCACCAACATATATAATGGGTTCCCCATTCTGATTTACTGCATTAAGGTCAAATCTTTGGCCCTCATCTTTTATCAAATTCATTAGTTGCTGGCCGTATTCATCTGAGTCACCTCTCATATTTGTTACAATATGATGCGATAATTTCATTAACATTATATCTTCTCCATTGCCACTACACATACAACTGATTTCATAGTCTGCATTAGACCTGAAATCGATGGAAGCCCCTATAATTCCAGAACAACCAACACGACCTGGGAGTTTGAAAAAATTTCCTCCGGAAGAGCATCCAATTTGGGTTTTCTCGAAAGACGAATTTATCACTCCAATAGTGTCCGTGACATCTTGATTGACACCAATGACAATTTGTTCTCTATAAATATCATAAACTCTCTTCGAATCTTTCAGTATCAAGTTATCACTTTTTGCATTGGCTAATTTCTTGATTCCCTGGTAATTTAACGCGATTGGTTTTGTCAATCCGAATTTAACGTTCTTTTGGTGCAATTGCGAGACAATTCCATCGTACACTTCGGTCAATCTGGAAATAGGATATTTACAGTCATCAATCCCAAACATTGATCTTTGTTGGATTTTTCCATGACCGTTTTTATAAATTATAGTACTTGCATCACACTCAACAGCACCTAATAAATTTAAAGATGAACCATAACCTGTGTTGGTTAAGCTGCATCGTTCCACTATTTTCGATGTTTCAATGAAGTCATGTGAAACAAGAGAATGACGAAGGAGCTTTTTGTAGTTCTTGCGTTGAGTCTTGCGATGTTTGCCAGCACCGATGTGCACTATCAGGATATTATAATCTTGCATTCATTGATATGTAGTGATTTGCATTTTCTTACTTGGTTACATAATATCGAATTATTTTAACGCAATTTGCGACTAAAAAGTTTACAAAAAAAATGGTCCCTAGCAGGATCGAACTGCTGATCTTGGCGTTATTAGCACCACGCCTTAACCAACTGGGCCAAGGGACCAGCTACTTATTCGAAGAGCTGAGAGCTGTTTACTATATTATTTATTTACAAACTTTCGTGATAACAACTACAACGAGAATTGTATACACAACAGAAGTTTGTACTATGTTTGTTCAACACTGTCTGAAGTCGCCCGTGTCATAAATAATCTTCACACTCATTTAACCAAGCTGACATTCTTCATTGAAAGAGCTCCTCAGTAGTGCTCTATTGAATCACTCTATAATGTGAACTGGTGAAGGAGATCGACCGGTTGCAACATCGGTCTCATGAAATGTCGTTAAATCCTAATTGCCGATTTAATGAGCTAAGCTAGCAATTCTCTTTCGTAGAAGAGAATTGAGAACTTATTTGAAGCTCAGCTCTGATCCTTTCTTGTATCTGTATATAATTGATTTCATGGTCTTTTGCAGTCATATGTGGTCTCCAAGTTATTATTCTCTGGCTGACTAATCCTATTCCAAGGAAACGGTCTTCCGGAATCCGAATGGGGTATAATATCACCTTCGGCTATTAACACAATCTTCTCAAAGATCGTGGCTTCAAAAAATTTAAGCGAAAAACCTACGCGTTACTAACTTAAAAATTGTTCGAAACGTGCACATAATATCCGTGCGTCGACATCTGTCACTCAAATCTTTTTAAAAAAATACCCTGGTGGTTACATTTTTTTCGAATATAAACAACAAGCATCGCCCCCAAAAAAATTGTAGAATACAGAATTATTTGCAGCCAAAGTCAAGAGATAACAATTATGTCAATGTTCAGATGTTTCTGTGTTAGAAGTTTCACCTGAGTATGAATTCAATCGTCCATTGTCTTTACCCTTGAATTTTCATAGCATTTTTGAAATAAAAAAAAAAGTAGGAACCCCAAATGACTCCCAAAATTTTGAGAAGATGATCTTTTCTTCGGGGGGGAAGACACGATAAACAAGTTACAAAACAGAATCGCTGTATACGGCTATGGGAGTTTCGTATTTTGTTTTCTTGCTCGTAATTTAACAAAAGATTACGCCACAACAGGAGGGTGACGGCAATTAAACTTCTTGTTTCTTTACTACAATTACTAATCATAATATCTCTTAAGGATACATACTATAGAACATTTTCTTACTTTGCCTTTTTTTTTAATTTCAAAAAGTATATAAGTCTGTGTTAAAATCGTTCTCTTCTCTCTTATCTCAAACTTGTACGCAAACTTAAAAAGGAAAAACCGGTAGATAAAAAAAATCTTTACGCCTCTTACGCAGCAACAGATATGGTATCTTTCAGAAAATTTAACTACTTGGGGTACGGTATCTACAACGACCTCAAGTCGAGGTTGCCATACTATGGATCAGATTTTAAAGATGCCTATAACTATAGAGTTGTGCCGTCAACTGCGTATATATTCTTTACGAACATTCTACCTGCGCTCGCATTTGCGCAAGATATGATGGATAAAACTAATCATCTGTATGGTGTTAATGAAGTTTTGATGAGTTCTGCTTTGGCTGGTGTTGTTTTTGGCCTCTTTTCAGGTCAACCATTGTGTATCGTTGGTGTTACAGGACCGATTTCTATTTTCAGTTACACCGTTTATCAACTCATTGAAAAAAGAGACACACCCTATTTTCCTTTTATGTGCTGGATCTACTTATGGTCAATGTTGATGCATTTCATTATTGCTATTGGTAATTACGTTTCATTCTTAAAGATTATCAGTGCTTTCTCTTGTGATGTTTTCGGATTTTTTATAAATTTTGTTTATTGTCAAAAAGGTGTTCAGATCTTGGCTAGGCAATTTAAATTGAACTTACTGAGTGGATATTGCTCGGTTATGATCGCTTTACTTATGGTCATATTTGGTGTTGGAAGCAGTGTATTTGGGAATCGTTTACATTATTTTAAGCCTTGGATAAGAAAGATTTTTGTTGATTACGGGGTTCCACTTTCTGTCATTTTTTTTACTGCGTTTGTTCATTTTGGTGGCGCTTTCAAAAACACTACTTTACAAACATTACCAATTACGAAATCATTTGAACCTTCTTATAGCGGTTTAGATAGACAGTATGGCTGGTTCATACATTTTTGGCCCGGCCATAACATTTCTGTGGGAGATGTTTTCTTAGCCATTCCATTTGCCATTTTGCTTACTATCTTATTTTACTTCGACCACAATGTCTCATCAATTATTTGTCAGCTGAAAGATTATCCCCTAAAAAAGCCATCATCATTCCACTGGGATTTCTTTTTATTGGGTATCACAACTGGTCTCGCTGGTATCTTAGGTCTTCCAGCACCAAATGGTCTTATCCCTCAAGCACCATTGCATACTCTCTCTTTATTAGTTCATGGTAAAGATGGGAGGGTCTTAAGCGTAGTGGAACAAAGAGTTACAAACACCCTACAAGGTCTTCTTACATTTGTGATTATGACTGGACCATTTTTGATTGTATTAGGTTTGATTCCACAGGCTGTACTTTCGGGTTTATTTTTTGTGATGGCCATCGGAGGTTTTCATGCCAATTCTGTGACTAATAGGCTAAGGTATATCTTTATGGATAAAGAATATATTGAAAATGATCCTAGCTGTGAACAACATTTTAGAGACATTCACGCCTATAAAAACAAAAAGTGGTTTAGAATATATGTTGCTTTGCAAGTTTTTGCTGCTTTGTGTGAATTTGGAATTACATGTACGATTGCTGCAGTGGGGTTCCCAGGTGTCCTCATGTTTTTCTTATTCTGTGCAAAATGGATTTGGCCAACTTTTATTCCAAGAGAAGAATTGGAACAATTGGATGGTGAGGTTGTTGATGAGTATATTATGAAAAACTTGACGATTGTTGATGACATCAAATATGTCGAGAAACAAAGGAAGTCTGACGAGAAAAGACGTGCAAGCGAAGATGAAGTACATTGTGAAGATTACGAATTGGGTAATAGTAGGGAAGAGAGCTTGGTAAATGCTCCTAATTAGGGTATAAATTTTTATCTTTATAAACATAGTTCATTTTAATAGTTTTAATTTATTTTATTTGGTACATTTGGTAAGAATTTTGGTATTCTGTAGGCAATTTCGCAAAAGTTTTGCAACTTTAAGTTAAAAAACTAGCAAAAATCACATCTTGATCTCAACAAAATTATTTTGAACACTCAAAACATTACCCGTGAAAACACAAGTAATTTACATGTCCAACGCCCATGACAGAAAGGAAATCTTAGATTCTCTTGAAGATGAGTATCGAAAAGATTTAGCTGTCCATCTTTATTCTACTCGCTTACTACGTAGAGTGGATCGATTGTACCCGACCGGTGGTTGGGCAAATTGGCCATTGGAAACAGAAGAGGTTCCAGCGCCAAGAACGTCATTATGCTACGAAGATACGGCTTTAGAGGCGAATGCGTACCGCGATGATATAGATATAGATACTCAGAGAGTATTTATAAGGCAGAAAGAGGCAGATTCTATTTTGAAGACTCGATATAACAAAAGAGACAAAAAGAAAAAGAAAGACATGTTTAGAAAGAAAGGAGAAGCAAAAGACATCAAAGCCGAACACAAAGGGGATCAAATAGATGATGAAACCGAGGACAGCATAGAAGACAGCGAAGATGAGCCAGAAATGCAGAGGAACACCCTCGCAAACGAGTCAGATGAAGATGGTGAACTATCAGAAATAGATGAGGAAGACCTGATATCTGGAAGATACAATAATATAGGGAATAACGAAAACAGCTCTATGTCGAATCCCGCGGATCGTCTCGGCATAATGGATGTTTTGGATGAAAACAATGCAGTCAAAACCATCTCATCTATTTCCTACAAGCAAACTAAAAGCAACAGCAAAGCTGACTTGGTTAACGAAATTCATGCTTTAATGCAACGAAAGATCAGCGAAAAATTTAGCAAGCTAAAGGAAGGTGAACAATGTAAAGAATTCGAACTTTCCCCTGAGTTAATGACTCAATCTACTGTGGAAATGAGTAAACAAATTGCTAACCGTGTTGATGGCTTGCTTAACTCAATAAATGAGAAATACACTATCTTCGGAAACATGAACTTTAACTCTTATCCAATAGGATGGCAGCAGATCTTGTTGTCTGGGTTGTCTCAAGTCAACTCGCCATATGAGAACTTTGAACCTGAAATATACCAGAGGTTGTATGATCGGTGCGAAGATCTTCTAGAGAATATTACCTACAAGTATGAATATGAAAACGTCAGAGAAAATGAAAATAAGGAAATAACCGATGAAATGTCGATTCAAGATCAAGGAATCAACATTCTCCACAGTGATACCACAACTTCAAATACTAAAGGGTTTGATGTGATGAAATACTTACAATCGCTTAATTTTGGAGATGATCATAAATATACTAAGATTCATAAACGGCATCTTGAAAAGAGACATGAATATCTTAAATTCAATCGCAATCTTCGTACAATATTCATAAAAAGACTCGAATTACAAAAGAAGGTGGGGGAAACGAAATGGGAGGAAACCAAGGTGAAAAAGAAACCACGTCTTTCATTCAATATTAAATCCGATTCTTGGGAACAAATGAAGAACAATGCGATACGACATGGATCAAATGTTCTAGATGCCAAAACCTATTTGTTGGAAGATTATTAAAAATAAGCATTTATTATATATAATTTCCACCGGCTATAAATTCATCCACATCAATATGACGACTTGTAGTTGAGCCGACAACGTACTTATGGCCCGTAAGCTGAAGGTAGACGATATTCCGATTATGCGGAAAAAGCCAGCCGATCTATAATCAATTAAATACTTATAAGATCAATACAAGTTTGAAATTTCTCAAAAATCAATGTTAGAAAAAAACCTATACTTTTCGAATATAAACCAAACAAATTTAAAATAAATTTTTGAAAATATACCGAGAGATTGACCCTTCGACACTATCTTACCTGCATATATATAAAGTGTAACGGAAACTAGTACAGTCTTTCAAACATATGTACCATATTAAGCTCGTTTTTGAAAAGTACTAGTAATCTCGGTGTCAAAAATGACATCCCAAAATTTACTAGTAACACCGAAACCCAATTCATAGTTTTTGTAGTGATGTTCCAAGTGATAAGTTTTAACTTCTTGAAAGTACTTTGGCAACCTGGTATGATGCAACACGTAGTGAGTAACGTCATAACAAATGTAACCCAAAGTGCCACCTGCGAAGCCGGAGCAAGCCATGTAGAATGGAAAAATGGAAAATACCAATTTATAGAATGGATAGGCTAAGAAAATAAACAATGTTGGTGGTAATACCAATCTATAACCGTCCATTGGTAAGTAATGATGGATTCCATGTAACAAAAAGTGTAATGTCAAACATACAGGATGGTCAGGTAAGTAATGATCTAAATGGAACAAAAATCTATGCAAACAGTATTCAACAAGGGTCCATACAAACAAACCCAAGACCCAAAAACTCAAAGCAATTATCTTACTTTGATTAACAAAACCAACATAAAAAATAAAGAGATTAGGAGGTAACCAAATTAATGGAACCACCCACCATGCAGTCAAAGAAAGTGGTTCCAAAAAGTTTCCAAAAAGAGGAGCAGAACCTTTACCGTAGTGTCTTGGTCGATGAACTTGATCCAAGTAAAAATCCTTTGAAAAATTACCATTTAAGACTTGCATAAGCAATGGCTTATTCAAATCAAGGAATTTGTGTTTCTTAGCATCGGCATCAAAATCTGTTTGGATAGACATTTGTTCTTCAGCAGGTAATTTATCATGGAATTGGGAAAGATCAATATCGCTGGCCAATTTTACTTCAACAGGAGTCTTGTTTTTATTGTTTAACAATTCTTCTTCTTCTTCAGGTGTGGCCAAATATCCAATCAACATTTCTTCATCTAACATTTCATAGGCACTTTCAGAATGTTCATGCGAAGTGACATCGGCCATTATTTTAGTAATATCTTGACCAGCATATGGTAATATGACATCTCCCCCACCAGGATGTTCATTTAAAAATTCGGTAACGTCATAAACCTTTCTGCTATACAAGACAACCCAGCAGTCATCTTTCGAGTTATGCTTCGTGACAGTAGATGCTGCTAAAAGCGGTAAGTTCCTTGGCATGCTTGATCTTGATCTATTCTAT
>JAJMJX010000004.1:152141-294519 GCA_030563745.1 Kodamaea alishanica (nom. inval.)
TTTTTTTTTTTTTTTTTTTTGCCAAAATTCACTTTTCTTTTTCGATATCGTTTATATTATTTTGATTCCGTTTAGAGCGGAGAAAGCGTGCTCGGAACTAAAAAGCCAAAAGCGAGGCAAAAGCGTGTTTTTTTACCTTTAAAAGCGCAGCCAAAAAAAGAGGCGCGTCACTGACCGAGAACACACTACGATTTTTGCATATGCAGATTGAATGTAAAAATTTAAGGTGCTACTAACCAAAAAAATAAAGAATTTGGGTGTCTAAATCGGGTATACTGTGATTTAAATACATATAAAATTGTACAAATTAATATATACGGTATCAAAAATTCTGATGATTTGTCTATGCAATAAGGAAAAAGATCATACGATCAATATAATCTCTAAATAGTTGATATGAACTTTCAGTATGATTCATATCTAATAGATATAAGTCTAGGCGATTGTAAATTTGCTATCGTCTTATATATTATTAAACTTCAATGCCTGAAGAGCCCATGTTGTCCATTTCAGGAATATCGAGGTCAAGTGGGATCGAATCGCTATTGCGAACAAAGTCATTGTCGTCAGGATTGAGAAGTTCAATACTTTCGTCATGCTCGGCATCCATAATATGATGTCCGACCATCTCTTCGTCCCCCATATCATCCTCGATGTTTTCATTGTTGGATAGTATTATCTCTTCACCCATATCATCTTCTTGGATCGAATCGTCACCATTGTTCATTTGCTGTTCCAAATGCAATGTATGATCAACTAAATTCAAGTATGCATACATAAAGTTCGACAACAAAACTTGTTCCCTAAGAGACCTCTTTGGGTTAGCCAATTTCAAGTGAGACAATCTGTAAATGGCTCTCTCGACGTGCACAGGGAATCTATAATCCAACATAACTAAAGTGGATTGAGATGGAGGAGGCAAGGGGAAACCAAACGCACTATCGGTAAACTCGATCGGTTGGTTAGCTCTAGAGCTTCTTTTAATAACCTTCTTCAACTTTTCTTGCACGTCTAAAGTGGATTGGGGTTTTTCCAGATCATTTTCCGAAGCAGACTTAACAACAACGGCTTCTTCTTCTAAAGTGTGGTCTTTTTGCGTCTCGCTCTTTGGCTTTTTACCTTTTCTCTTCTTAGTCTTACCCTTCAATTCAGATTGCTCTTGAACTGAAGTTTCATCAATTACAATAGAATTGTTGGAATCCATTTTCTGCTGATCTTTCTCAAAATTAAGTTGCAGAGAATCATCATGCTTCCCTTGCTGGTCCTGACGATAGCGGTTCATTTTTTGACTATCTGGTTTAACTTTTTGAGTGTAACTACTTCCATCTTTGTCATTACTTTCGTGGCTACTAGTCAGCTCGATAGATCTTGAAGAGTGCGTATCGCCCAAATTAAATATTTCGCTAATTGGACTGACCGATGAAGTCCTTTCTTTATCTTTCAATTCACGATCAACCAATTTGGCCCTGCTCTTCTTTTTGAATAACCCGCCACTAATTTTCTTCGAAGACTTCTTGTTTTCAGAATCGGATTCGTAGTCAATAGTAACGCCCGATTCCTTGGATTCGAGACTGTGGACAGATGATGCACTAGAAGTCACATGCTGCGGCTTCTTCTTCTTGAACAATTTGGATATCATGTTTTCTTTCCCTTCCCCTGACTTTGCTTTTGGCTTAGATTCAACGGTTGGGGCCGTAGATGTATCATTTTCTTCATCTTGCTTATTGTACATTTCAGGGGTAGAAACGGATCTAGATGGTGATTCTGAAACAGAAGGTAAGCTGGTGACTTCGGCAGAGGAGAGACTAACAGATCTTTCTTTCATCCATGGCCAAGATTTTTTCTTCTTCAACTTCTTCCTTGGAGAAGCATCATTACTTGTTGCAACGTTTGAGACCGAGTTGTTTTGCAAGAGTCCAAATGACTTCTTCTTCTTAACTTTAGTTGGGGATGTATCAGGACTAGATTCTCCAGAGAAATCCAATTCATGCATCTGAGACGAATTATCGTAAGACCTTTGGTCATTTGTATGGGACCCTTGTAAGTGTTTTGGTTCGCTGGCATTTCTGCTCTCTTGTGATCTTCTATCATGTAATGTATTGCTATCAAGAGTATCTCCATCGGTATCGTCAACATCAACGAGTTCGATTTCGTGAGCGAAATTATTCTTCTGTTCATTCCTTGCCCTTTCCATTTCACCCACTTCGATTGGGTGCGATTGCTTATCAAGCTTCCTATCTCTTAGAAGATTCGACCGGTGCGTTTCATCCGCATAATCGACAGTAGGCGACGGATAAGGAGAAGGTTCCAGTTGCACAAAAGGACTAATAATTTCTTTTTCTCGGCGTTTATCTGTCCTAAAGACCAGTGAAGGAATTTTGTTTTCACTTTTGTCCACATTAAGCATTTGGTTTTCTTCCATTTGTTCATTTATATGCTTATGGGAGGTTGGCTTATGTCTGTGCTCAGGAGAATTTTGAAACTTCGATTGCATTATTTCATTCTTAATATTTTGTTGATGTGGCCTGTCTTGCTCCTGCTTAGACGATCCACGATGCAAATATTGGGTAAGGTCAGTTTCATTATAGCTTTCATTGTCGAACTTTGTTTGGGTTTTTGTTGAAATTTCATGATTTCTTTTGTTTTTAAGATCAATTTTTAATGATTCCATTTCTTCAGGTAGTCTGCTGTCACCATCTAGTGAATCCAAAATTGTGGCTTGGGACTTCGTGTCGACAGGACGGCCATCTTTTCCTAATTCCTGCAATACTTCTTTTTCAATCCCTAAAGAGTCTTCATAGCTAATATCCTGATAAGTTAATTCGAAACTAAAGTCAGAGTCATTGTTGTCGCTTCCAATTGGGGACCCTGAAACAGAATCGTGGACACTCAAATAAGTGTTATGGGCGTTCTTTTTAAAATTATAAGGAGTGGTTGACGAATTAGGTTCTTCGAAAGACTCATTTTTGTTTAAACTTTCCTTGAACTCATTAATTTCGGACCTCAACATGTCCAAATTTTGGTTTAACTGCTGCGACTTATTTTTAATCGTTGGGGTAGTCGCATAAGGTTGATGCAAGGTCTTTTGGTTTTCATTCTTTTTGTGACTACGGTGATGATGTCTAGTACGCTGTTGTTGGTCAACATGATGATGCTGTTCCTTTGAGGGATGTTGAGTATATGGTTGTGGATCACGAATAGGGTTTCCCTGTGATGAATGTGACTGCTGATGATCATGACGATAACGATGCTCCTTGTTGGATTTAGAAGACACTACTTCCCCATCGTATTGTTGACTAGAAACCATACGTCTACTTTTTTGTTGGCCATATTGTTCATTGATATTAGATTGCGTTGATTTCAACTGTGAGAGCCTCTTTGCAGTTAAATTGTGTTGACCATACTTATTATGACTGAATTGTTGCTCCATAGGAGAATGCGATATGGGCATCCCAGGGTATGGTGAGCTGTTGTCAAGAGCGATAGTAGCCTTCATCGCAGAGCTTGCAGATGGAACTTTAGAAGATTTATGCAAATTGGAGTGATTTGGTTTATGGTGATGCGATTGCTTTCCTGAAGGAGGCTGTGGCGGTGGTTCATTCGGATTTCTATAGCTGAATAATAATTGCGAATCCCTGACGTTTCTGTTACTATTCTTCTTCTTAAGCGCATTCGTAGCGGAAGAATTATCATTCATCATTTCTCCAAAACTGGCATTCAAATTGTTTCTCAACTCTGCCAACTTTCCGTGTTTTGAACTTTGCAATGAAGATCCTAATGAAACAGAAGTGGACCCGGTCTGCTTGCGGTAATCTGGTCTTCTACTTCTTTTTAATGCAAAATCATGAGAACTACTACGCGTCATCTTTTCTTGCGGCGAAATATCACCCAGTTTAAACGAGCTTTCCAACCTTTGCTGAGTTTCTTGTTCAGCAAACTGCTTGTTCTGGTCATTATAATTTTCTTCTCTGCTTGGAAACAGCCTCTGTTGAAATTGTTGTTGCAATCTTTGTTGCAAATGCAAGGTGGAAGATTTTGGCGGAGATCTCTGTGAATTAAGATCAGGAAGTCGAGTATACTGCTTGTTGGCCAATGGCGATTCTGGGTCTAATTTGTCGCTAGATTGGCTCGAACTGTCATCTAAGTCTTGTTCTTGAGTGAACTCATCCATGCTATTGATCGGTTTTGGTGAATGCAGTGGGGAAGTGTGCGGGGATAAGCTCATTTCATCCATAGCTAGTTTCTCAACATCCGTATAACCAAGCGAAGAACCGGACAAAGTTCGGGCCAAAGTCACGGCGTCAGTTGCATCCATACCCGCCATCTTTGATAATTTTACCAACTCAGTGGTCAATTCACGTAATGATGGATTACTGAAACGGTTGGTTTGATGATATGATTCACGTTTCTTTTCTCTTGACGTTGTTGAACTATTGTTAGTTAAAGGTAAATTTGTTTGTGATGCCTTTCCAGAACTTTCAGGGTATTCAATCGTACGATTGCTAGCATCCAAAGTGTTCGAGTCATCATAACTCGAGCTGAGAGATGACTTTCTAGATAAAGAGCTTCTTCTACTCAACTTCCTCTCCATTATTTCTTCCACAGTGGACTTGATGTGCATCTTGAATTTATCTGGGTCAACCTCCGGATGCAAATTGGCAGGAACCCACAAAAGGGGATTTGAAGTGTCAAATATCTGGTCAGTGTCCTGCGCATCAAAAAATTCATCTACAGAATCATTTGTTACTATACTTTGGTCATCTGGCGAATTTTTCAATGACGCTTTCCGTGATAAAGTCGATCTTCTTCTTAATAAAGAGTTAGGGCTCGTAGTGGAGCCAGAAGTATTATTTTTGTAGGAATTACCATTGGGGGATGTTCCCATTTCTTCATCCATCATTTGTTTATATTGGTACTGCATTTCTATATCCTCCATGGGCAAGTCAGGATCGTAACTCATCATGTTACCTATAGATAATCGTTTCAAAGCGGTCACCATTTTCTTTTCCTGCGCTAAATCCTGAACGGCAGATTTGTAACCGTCGGAACCGGCATTATTGTTTGTGTTATTCGACATGTCTCAGATATGCGATATTAAATGATTATGATAAGATTTCCTGATTTTGTCCTCATTAAACGTATGGAGTCTTCTTTTTGTTGATTTTAAACCTGGCTTCTGTCAGCAGATCAAAGATCAAGGCGGAATTTGAAAAAAAAAAAGCCAAATATCAAAACAGTAGAAAAGGTATCACTTTCAAAAACGAAGGTACGAAAAGCTTAAAGAATGAAAGCAATTCAAGATTGATGTCTTTGGTATCAAATAAAATTATCTATAGTCTTGTGAGTTGAAAAAGACAACGACGGATTAAATAATTTTCTGGGGATCTCTCGAACACGCTTTTTTTCGGTTCCGAAGAACGTTTTGATTCACTAAACGGTCAAGAAGAATCAAACTATGGGAATCAATAAATAGAACGAATAAAAATTTTATAAGTTCTTCTAATATGTTCAAGATTCTTCGTATGATCTATGATTTGGAAGTTCCAAAAAATTCAAGAATCGATATTTAAAACTACTAACAGAAGTGAAGAAAATTTTGAATCGTAATACGTAAATCAGACTGTTGTGTACAGTATTTTTTAAAAAAACATGTTTGTGTCATATAGCTCTACTAAGTATCCTTTTGGTCGTTTTTAGAATATTGACAATCGCACAAAGCCTTCAAGTCCCAGCGTTTCGGTATCTCATGTAATTAAGGTTTTTGAACTGGAAAACGGATGGGTATTGAGAAATATCTCTACCGAAACAGAAGATTGGCAAAGCTCAAATTTTATTTCCCTCAGATACAAATCTCTTCATTGATACGTTTATATACGGTATCTTACTGAATTAGCGGTTGCTCGGCCCGGTTAACATGGTTCCCATTTATGTAAACAATAAACAATGCGAACCTTAGATAGTTTATTAGTAACAATTACAAAGAATCTTCTTCTTGCGCGTGGTATACTTTATACATAAGCAGGTTGCTCTACATTTATTCAAATACCGACGCGCCTTCAGCAGTTGCCAACTGCTTTTTTCAAGCCTGTTGCATTTTTCCTTTGGCAGATTGCGTATTGAATTTTTCCAGATTAGGCCATTTTATGCTTTTTCACAAAGTTGATGGCTAGCAACAAAAAAATACCTCCAAAATTTAGACGAGCACTTTGGATGTTTTTATCTTTTGATTAGTAAACTATAACATCTTTATAAATGCGATGAGTCCCAATACTAATAAAATATAATAGAGGCCCTGGTACCACAATGAGCCGCGCACAGTCATCTGAGGGAAACCAATCAAGTTGCATACAGTATGTACAACAATTGGACACCATAAGTTTTGATCATACTTGATATACAAGTGATTGGCTAAAATGCCAAAGATACAAGTGTATGTTGTTTGAAATAATGCATTGAAAACAACAACGTTCATAGGGATCTCCTTGTATTTGTACAAATTGTAGCCATGATGTATGTGAGCTATACCAAAGTAGACACAAGTTACATACTTGATGAAAAAATCGGAATGGTCAATAGTATCGAATTCTAAAATATTGATCACAATAGCCCTGAAACAAAATTCTTCAGTGATTGGTGCAAAAACATGATCTCTAAACCCATGTAACGTTACAAATGAATCTTGAAAATCATTAGAGATCACATGAATGCCATATTTGATCACTATACGAATATATTCGGTAATAGGACCTATATATAAGATGCAGATTATTGCGAGACTTTTCAACACATTAATAAAATCTGTCGAGATCGAGTTATTCAATGTATACCCTGGAATTAAACCGAAAGATCTAATGGTAAATGAGTATCCAATCGGATTTAACGCATTCAAAATATAAGGCACCAGTATTAATAAAATCACACATAATAAACTGACTCTCCAGAGCCTATGTTTCACGACCCGGACGTCATTTCTGTCCAGTTTCATCAATTCCTCAGGTTGGAGGAAATAGATACTGAACAAATATGACAGAGCCACTACGATGGATAATATGGTGTTAATCATGACCCACCTTTTTTATATTTTGCAAATCGATCTTAACTTTTTCTACATTCGAGTCTCTTCTGTATGATTCACCTGATCGATCGATATCACGAAATTCAACACACTTCTGCACGTGACTGATCGGTTATGTATACAACCAATACAAATGCACTAAAACTTCTGACTCATCAAAAACTTATGCGGCACGATAACGGGCCCGGGAAAATGATTCACACTATCACAGTGATTTATTTTTTAACTTCTATTTTTTCGATAAACTTCAAATATATAGCCTATATATATACATATATATCTCGAAGTGTGGTACTTTTTTTTCCCAATTACATGACAGCTTTCGCATCCAATGTCTTCACTCCTTAAATACTCTAATAGACTCAAGAAGAATCAAGTCAGACTCCTTAGTTCGACCTCTGTTTTATTTAAAGGTCAAAACTTGACCGAAAAGATTGTGCAAAAATACTCGATTGGTTTACCAAAAGACAAATTGGTCTTCAGCGGTGATTATGTCACTATCAAACCCGCACATTGTATGTCCCATGATAACTCATGGCCAGTGGCTACCAAGTTCATGGGGCTTGGTGCAAAAGAAGTTAAGAATAAGAAACAAATTGTGTGTACCTTAGATCATGACGTGCAAAACAAATCAGATAAGAACTTAGAGAAATATCGCAATATTGAGAATTTTGCTGCAAATCAAGGAATCGACTTTTACCCCGCTGGTAGAGGTATTGGTCACCAGATTATGATTGAAGAAGGCTATGCATTCCCATTGAACTTGACTGTTGCCTCTGATTCGCACTCAAACACTTATGGTGGTGTTGGCTCTTTGGGGACCCCAATCGTTAGAACAGATGCCGCTTCGATATGGGCAACTGGTCAAACATGGTGGCAGATCCCACCGGTAGCTAAGGTTGAATTCATCAATGAATTGCCAAAGGGTGTTACCGGTAAAGATGTGATTGTTGCTCTTTGTGGTATTTTCAACAATGACGAGGTCTTGAATCATGCTATCGAATTCACTGGTGAAGGTGTCAAAAAGTTGCCTATCGACTATAGATTGACTATCGCTAACATGACCACAGAATGGGGTGCTTTATCTGGTTTATTCCCAGTTGACGATGTGTTGATCAATTTCTATAGGGAAAGAATCTCCAAATTGTCTCAACCACACCCAAGAATCAATAAATCTACCGTACAAAATTTGATCAACGACAAGTTGGTTTCTGATAATGACTCTGAATATGCGAAACACTTAGTTATTGACTTGGCTACCTTGTCTCCATACATTTCAGGTCCAAACTCGGTCAAGATATCTACTTCTTTGCACGATTTATCGAACCAAAATATCAAAATCAACAAGGCCTATTTAGTTTCTTGCACAAACTCGAGATTGAGTGATATTAAAGCTGCTGCTGATATCCTCAAGGGTCACAAAGTTGCTCCTGGTGTTGAGTTCTATGTTGCCGCAGCCTCTTCTTTGGTTCAAAAGGATGCCGAGGATATTGGTGCATGGCAAGATATTATCGCTGCTGGTGCAAAGCCATTGCCAGCTGGCTGTGGTCCTTGTATCGGTTTGGGTACTGGGTTGTTGGAAGACGGTGAAGTCGGTATCTCTGCTACAAATCGTAACTTTAAGGGTAGAATGGGTTCGAAGGATGCTTTGGCTTATTTAGCCTCTCCTGAAGTTGTTGCTGCCTCTGCTATATTAGGGAAAATCGGCGGTCCAGAAGAATTAGCTGGCCAACCGGTTCCAAAGAACCCAACTATCATCAAAAAAATCGATACCAATGAGACAACTAGTACTGAAGAAGAACCTGCTGGTGGAATTGAAGTCTTGGAGGGTTTCCCTAAGTCTATTGAAGGTGAATTAATCCTTTGTAACGCTGATAACATCAATACTGATGGTATCTATCCAGGTAAGTATACTTATCAAGACGATGTTCCTAAGGAAAAGATGGCTCGTGTTTGTATGGAAAATTATGATTCCGAATTTTACAGCAAAACTAAGCCAGGCGATATTATCATATCAGGTTACAACTTTGGGACCGGTTCTTCAAGAGAGCAAGCAGCAACAGCCATTTTGGCCAGAGGCATGAAATTAGTAGTTGCTGGTTCTTTCGGTAACATCTTTTCGCGTAACTCCATCAATAATGCATTGCTTACTTTGGAAATTCCTGATTTGATTAATCAATTGAGAGAAAGATATTCCGAATCTTCTGAATTAACCATTAGAACAGGATGGTTCTTGAAATGGGATGTTACTAAGGCCAGAGTATTTGTAAACGATGCTGAAGGAAACGTTATTTTGAGTCAAAAAGTCGGTGAATTGGGTACAAACTTGCAAGATATCATTGTCAAGGGCGGTTTAGAAGGTTGGGTTAAATCCGAATTACAAAATTAATTTGAAGAGTATAAACTGACTTTTTTTTGACAATCCGAGTATACCCCGCCTACTTTTGCATAATCTGAAGCTTTTATCAAGCAATGTAAAATATATAGAAGCATGTATTATAGTAATATGAATTAATTTAAAGAAATGAACTGTAGCTGCGAATACTAAATTGGCAGTTATATATGCTTAAGGTCAATTTTGCAATTAAAAAATATTATCGCGAACAGAGTTGTACAGAACAAAACATCGATTTACTTCAGACTCCTTCAAAATTAAAATATTTCCGAATCGGTTCTGAAATCTTAAATTTCAAGAAAAAGAAAAAGCTGGAGAAAAGAAATCTGCTACGATAATTACTTTTAAGTGCAACAGACGGCTATATAAAATGCTTGTCAAACATGCAACTTTTTGAAGTAATGGCCTTCTCTAACAGCAATATCTCTTTGAATAAGCTCGCTTAGTATTCGGTAGTCAGTCAAAAGTGCCTAGGTAATTGTCGGCATTTTATTTCGTGTCTAGATTCGAAGTAATAAGAAATAGTCTTTCAGATTGCTAAGTGCTCGTTTCTACAGTGTCTCTTTCTTTGTTTAAAACCGAAATTAAGTTAGAATTTTTGAAAAACCGGGGAAGCTGCCGGTTAACGGACAAATGACATAAATTGCGCACTAAAAATTGCAATGAATACCAGTTGTGAGGGGAATGTTTTCTACGTAGATTAACTAAATAAAAAGCAATAAATGGCATTTGCGGAGGCTCGTTTCATTTCATAATCTTATTTTTGGATGTCATACATGCATTTACTGTATATTCTCAAAATCGAGAAAAAACACAAAGACGTTTGAGTAAAAAGTTGACATAGATAAATATATATATGGGAGATCCACTTTGATTTGATCAAAATATGTAGATATCAAAAAAATTAAATAATAGTTGTTGAAAACACATCCATCTTGATGCAAAAATGATATCGAAACTACTTTGGCCATTTAAAAGGATATTTACGGCCATGCTAGTGCTTTTGCAGATAAGCCTTCATAATCTATATTTGTTATTGGATACATCGATATACTACGTTGTACACGTTTCGACACTTGCTGTCGTTTTCGGGGAGTTCATAATGGATTTTTTCAACTATGTTCTGTACTATTACAACCTAATTAACTATTCGTATAAACATAAACTATTCGACAACATAAACTGATGGTTCTACATTATCATTATCAAAATTGGGTTATGCTAAGATTCCCTGATTCAATTCTTCCTCATCGCTTACTTAAGAATAGGCACCTTTTAGATTTACACATACAAGACATTTAGATTTCATACGATACATTAGACATAGATTCAATCCATTAATTCATAAAAGGACCGACAGGTTATCGCACTTTTTTTCCTTAACAAAATAGTTTACATTATTAGAATAATTCTTTAAAGTTTAAAATAGTTTTGTAGAGAACCTATTAAACGGCAATCTTTGTTTCTAACATCTCTGGGCTGATCATGTGGAATTCTGAGTCTTCCCCACATTCATTTATCATGATAGCTACGTAATTAAACAGTTGCATACTACAAAAATAAATAAAGAATGATTGTATTTTGCCAACGCGCTGACCTGAAAATATGTGACGTAAAATAATAGGTAGTTTTTTAAGTCCGAAAATATTTTGAGCTTGGATTTCCCGAAACCGCTTGTGATTATGCATGTAACTGCAAATCAGCAAGTATGATATTATCTTTCTAATTTGAAATTCGCAAAATGGAGCTTGTGCGGCACGCAAACATAAACAAAAAGAACCTAAACAAGTGCTTACTTTGAATTCTCGCTAATGCTTTCCGTGCTGTTTCTTTCAACTGTACTGTTTATCTCAATTATAAAGTTCTCATCTAACCAGTGTGGTTTAGAAGGCAGACTTATACATTGAAGATTTGATAAAATTTTTAATAATACATCTTTGTAAACTTACCCCACTATTGCAATTTTTGTTTTGTAATTATTTTATTCAAAACCACTATCGCGGAAAAGTATTTTTTTTCTTTTTTCTGGAACGCTACACCATAAGAACAGTTCTATTTTCCCCTCATCTCACTTCTAGAATCAACGTTACTTATTTTGTTAGAAGTTGACTAATATACCGTTTTAGACAACCTGGTAAACAATATGCAATTTTCAAAGTTCTGTATGCAACAACATCGGTTGCGAGTGTAACACTTAAATTCGACTTTTCTCAACTTCATATATTGCTCATAATTCAATTATAAACGGGAAGTTTAACGTATAATTAGCAACTGTCATCATCCTATATAATCCTGTATGTATGAATTTTTTTTGCTATTTTCATTCAAAACAAAAATATTCAAAAAAAGAAGGGGCGAGCTGGGAATTGAACCCAGGGCCTCTCGCATGCTTGTTCTAATCAATTCAGTAAACTGAATAAACGCCCAAAGCGAGAATCATACCACTAGACCACACGCCCATTTGATGTTCTATATTTCTATTGATCAGTAATATGTAATAGAATTTTTTCTGTAGTTTGCACTTTCACAATAGCGTTGTTGCATGAATAGGTCATATAGAGATATACTACAAGAAACCGATAAAGAGTAAAAGATATTTGAAAGCTATTTTAATAATCCTGTAATTAGTCAAATATGAGGACATGTTCATGAAAGTATCACACTATACGGTGAAGCTGTGGGTGACTCACTTAGTCAGATATGCTTCCTTTATGAAGCTGCTAATTACCTAGTATATGTTAAAATGAAAGGTCACAGGACCGCCACTATTGGGCCTAATTAGCATGAATCATTCTTCGAAAAGCATAAATATCGATAAATCTTCGTATCCTACTTTCAGTACCTGACGGTTAAAGCAAGAGTTTTGAAATATTGTGTAAATTTTAAACATTTTTAACGTAATTAATGGAAAATGTTAGTTATTTCATTTAGAAAATACCTAGATGCTTTCCCCAATTAAACAAAAAAACAAAATACAATTAAAACTTAATTGATTTATCTTGTTTATCTGTTTCATCATCTTTTTACAAGACTTCTAATGGATATAGGTTAAAAATACTGTTCTCACAAAGGCATAATAACCTCAAACAAGAAACATCAACATAGATACAGAGGATTACTAAATTGCGACGTACAAATTAAATCTACAGTTTTAAACTTAAAGAAGTCGTTTATAAAGCAAATAAAGATACATTACTATTAAACCCTGAAAACACCATATAAACAAACCCTAGAATAGAAAAGCCAGAAAAATAAGAATTAATTAAATCAGTAGACAACGTGTACAGACTAAATAATTTACTCTTGTTGTTCGACTTCTTCAACTTCTTCAGCTTCTTCAACTTCTTCTTCTTCTTCTTCTTCTTCTTCATCTTCAGCGACGGAGTAGAATTGCAAAGCGTATTGGTTTTGCTTAACGGAAACAAATCTAATCCAGTCTCTGATTTGGTTCTTCTTCAAGTATCTCTTGGACAAGTACTTCAAGTATTTACCAGAGAACTTGGTGTTGGAAACGACAACAACGTTGTTACCTTCAGCAGTGACGGAAATTTCGTCACCTAAGTTACCAACAATGTTGTCGACCTTGATGTGCTCAACCAAGTACTTGACGTAACCTTCAACATCGAAAACACCGTTTTCGACTGGGCCAGTGGTGTCAACGACGAACTTCTTTGGAGCGTTGTTTTGCTTGGTGGTCTAGAAAATCCCAGTTAGCCTACCGCACTATTATCTTATAAGATAAAGACAGCATAGCCCATGGGACGGGTTTGCAGATGGTTTTATAGAAGAAATAGTAATGTATCCACTAAGACACTTGCCTTTCAAAAAAAAAAAGGAATAACAATGGTACAAGTACCTTATATGTTCATCCTCAAAAAAGAAAACTATAATAAAACTTTTGACCACTAAACCCGTACTGAGGGATTGCTGAATTTATCTATCCATTAACACGAATATACATACGATTGGAGCCATTTTGTTCTTGATTGGTAATGAGAATAAGTAAAACACTTGAAATAAAAAATTAAAATTTAAATGAAAACGAAAACTTTGGTTGCAAGTGTGACTCGCGCAGAATTAACGCGAAGATCAAAATTTTTTTCAGTTCATTTTTTTATGAATTCAGACCTGTATACATGTAGGGCTCAAGTCCTAATACATTTTCGGTTCACGTGATGACTCAAAAGTGATTCAACCGTTTCAGGGGTGAGTCAAGATGATTCAATGCGATTAGGCTATTTCTTGGCCAATGAATTTGTGTACACATAATACGTAACAATACAATATTCATTGGAGTATAAATTTTGATAACTATTAGATCGATTTTTGATCATATTAAGAGAATAACTTTTGGGAATGACTATAACTCGGCGATTGTTTAGTACACGAATCAATGCTGCAAAAACATTGTTAACTATGGGGGAAGTGGAGACTTCAATGCATTTTAATATTGCAGCAAGTTCCTTGAAGAGTAACAAGTTATCCCCATTAGAGTTAGCTTCCTCTGCGATCAAGCCAATCAATTCCTGGACCAAAGATCAAATTAAAGAAATTTACCATACCCCACTAATGGAATTGGTTCACCAAGCCCAACTCCAACATAGGAAATTCCACGATCCGCAAGAAGTTCAATTATGTACACTTTTATCTATCAAAACTGGTGGCTGTACAGAGGACTGTAAATATTGTGCGCAATCTTCAAGATATGATACTGGATTGAAGGCAGAAAAGTTGATTTCGTTTGATGAAGTGATGGCAAAGGCTCGTATTGCAAAGCAAAACGGATCTACCCGATTTTGTATGGGTGCTGCATGGAGGGATATGACGGGACGTAAATCAGGAATGAAAAAGATCGCTGAAATGGTAAGTCATATAAATAAGGAATTGAAAATGGAAACTTGTGTCACCTTAGGTATGCTTGATCTGGACCAGGCTAAGCAATTGGCTGATTCAGGATTGACTGCTTATAACCACAACATTGATACTTCTAGAGAACATTACCCTAACGTCATTTCCACAAGGTCTTTTGATGATAGATTGAATACTATTGATAACGTTCATAATGCTGGTATAAAAGTATGTACTGGGGGGATTCTTGGGTTAGGTGAAACACTGGATGATCATATTTCTTTTTTATACACCTTGGCTACAATGGAAAATCATCCTGAATCTTTACCTATCAATAGATTGGTTCCTATTAAAGGCACACCAATGGAGGAAGAAATTTCATCGTTGCCGCCTGATTCACAAAAGAGACTCAAATTCGACCAAATAGTAAGAACGATTGCGACTGCACGTATGATTATGCCCCGTTCCATCATAAGATTAGCAGCTGGCCGTTATACCATGAAAGAGAACGAGCAGTTTATTTGTTTCATGAGCGGGTGTAATGCTATTTTCACAGGAGAAAAGATGTTGACAACAATGTGTAATGGTTGGGACGAAGATATTGCGATGTTAGAGCGTTGGGGGTTAAAACCAATGAAAAGCTTTTCAAAAGAAAAGGATCTTTGATCTTTGAAACCTTAATGCTTTTTTTGAACCGTACATATACTAAATGTGAAACTTACAAGATAAGCTTGTTGAAAACCCAGAAATTATATATAAATATTGTCCTTTGAAAATATAAACGTATTTTGAGATAAGAAATAAAAATTTAGTCACCTAATCCATCAAGGATGTCTCGATTATCTATCAGTATATCCTGTGAGTTATACTCAGGGGAGGCGTCTCCTTCAAACCCTTTACTTTTAGTGCTTAGGAGAGAATTCGAGTTGTTGACCACGGGCAATGAGAATGATTCATCAGGACTGATTATTCCATGTTCTGACGCACTCAGACGCATGAAATTATTGAGAGAGGGAGCGAACTTGGATGAATTACTATCTGAAGGGCCTGCTTTAGATAATTTATTTCTTGGGGGTGCGCTTTGTACTGGCGCCATCTGTAATTCAGATTTTTGTAATATAGTATCTTCTTGTAGATCATCTTCGCCTAGATTACCACCTTCATGAACTGACGAAGAAATAGAAGGGGAGTTAATATCATCGTGCTCATGAACCTTTTTCCGTAGGTGGGGGTCGTCGACATGTTGCTTTAATGTGGCCATCGAAGTACTCTCATTCAAAGTATTTCTGAATGTATCTTGTGGATGATCTATCACCCCTTCTGATTCATCATAATTCACCTCAAACAAATCTGGAGAAACGGCTAGTAACTCGTCTAGGCCACCACCTGACCAGCCCTTCTTCGCAATTCCCTCAAAAATTTCCAACTGCGCCCTTACCAAAGAGCCAGTCTTAATTAACAAATGTTGTTCATTGAATCTCTCAATCATAGAATTGATCTCATGATAATAATCGTATTTTAAACGGTCGATTTCGTCCAATTGGTTCGTTAAGTTCAACAAATTATTCTTGTAAGTGTTGAGGTTTCTTGTACGCTGTTGTGATAATTTTATGTTTTCCAATTCTTTCTCCCTCAACAACTTAGACTTATGTTTGACTTCCTGTTGGTAAAAACCATAGCTCATATGATATTCTTCCTGCAATTTGGACAATTCTTTCTTAAGAGGTTCTTCAAAACTGGTAGAAATGAGTCGACTTAATATTTGCTGGTTACTGCCGATCATATATTGTAATCCACCGGCATTAATGAGTCCATCACAGACAGTTCTGCTATTATTTACTTTTGGGCATTCGTTGATAGAATCTTCTAATGCTTGCCCAAATTCGTTTGCAGCATTAGACACCTCCAATAAAGTCTTTCTCAAATTGCCAGCCTTTTCTATCAACTTACTATATGTATCAATATTTGATTGAAAATCTTTTGAGGTAACAATACTAGGGAGATCCAAAACCGAGGGCGAAAACGAAGTAAACGTATTCAAAGATGGTTGTCTATTGAAATTTTGTCTATCCCTGAAATCAGATACTGGTGGAAATTCTTTTGATGGCGGGGCATGTGTAGGAGACATGGATATATTGGGCTTGTTGCTCATAAAGGAGAAAAACTCGGAAAGATGATCGGGTGGCCTAGACCCATCTTTCGAATCAGTCGATGTAATCAGGTTTCTATTTATTGGATTGAGAAGTTTGGGTGTTTGTAACTGTAAAGGAGATGAAGAAAGAACTCCAGCAGAAGGCAAAGCTGCAAATTTCCCACCAGATGAGTCTGACGTACTAGGGCGATCGAGATTGTGCGAACTGCTTGATCTGGAGCTAAACTCCGGGCGATTGAAACCAGAACTGGGACTTGAAGTGTATGAGGTAGGGCTCTTTAGGCTTTCCTGCTTATTATGAATATGTTCTTGCATTGTACGATCCAAGTTTTATTTCAGATTAAATAACTATAATCAATACTGAATAACGTATAGGCAAATATATGCAAGTTAAATAAGTACGATCCAAAATATTTCGGTCGGTGATGACAAATTGATCCTTGAATCCAATATTTGATTGCCGAGTCAAGAAATAATTTTCAATTGAATTTATCACGAAATGGGTAACACACGGTGCAAGTGATCTAGCTATTACCGATAAGATCTTTTATTTTTGTTATTTTTTATCATTTTTTTTTTCGGAAAGTACTTGGATCGAGACTTTTGGGGTGCTTGTTTGGCGTGAAAAAATCTCATCTTGTTATAAAAACAACACATATCGATATGATCTAAATCACACCCAATTGTGAGTTGGACACTGAATCGTAGTTTACATTTAGACATGGAGTAACTCGATTCTTTTATACAAGCATATCGTGTTACATAATGTTGCAAATTGGCTTGTTTTCACCATATTGCGTGTTTTGCAGCAACCTCAAGTTCTTAGACGATAAAAGGTAAAATTATAATAAAGTTTATAGGGCTTTACGCAGAACGATTCGAAATATTTTGTTAAACAAATGGTTGATCAACTGGAACAGTAACGTTGCAATTCACTTTCAAAAAGGATAGCCCGTTGGCCCACAAAAAGAGCCGTGAGCGTTTCGGCTGCAATACGTAGCTCGAAAATCAGAATATCATATATTTTGTGTTTTTCCATTCTTTACAATCTACCTACCAGGTAATTGTAAAGAATATTTAAAGTGACCATAAGGCGGAAACTAATTAAAATGAAATAACCGGCGAGACTTCACGTACTGTGGGACTAATATTCTGTTCTTGTTTCTACTTGTGCCGAAATTGATTAAGCAAACAATTTTGATTTGATTCATCTCTAATTTTGATTCATAAAAGCAGATTGCTTTCATAAAACCCGGTCTTTCGGCTATGTGGAACTAACTTCATTTGTCTGCCCACCAAAACTTCCTTTTTGTTAGGCTATTTCCGTTGATGTTGTATTGATGAGGATGCCATTCACAATTTCACTGGTTCAATCAGTAAGAGTTAGATGAAAGAAAAAGAAAAAGGACAAGGGTTCATCTCAAAGGGTCAAGCAGAGATAATGGGTTATTTGATGTTGTAAAACTGTAAAAATAACATATATCCAACAAGATACTTCTATGACAATAAAGTCGGTCCCTTGGCCCAGTTGGTTAAGGCGCGGTGCTAATAACGCCGAGATCAGCAGTTCGATCCTGCTAGGGACCATATTTTTTCTTCTTTTTGTACTTTTCAAGTGTACAATAATCTTTTAAACTTCATGTCATGTGTGATTGAAAGATTACTAGTTTTTACAAGATATTTCGAGCGGTTAATTCCTAAATTGATAAAATAAAGAGCTATACGTTCCTGACAATCTCATCTATAGCCTCGGGCTTATTGATCAAGGCCATGGCAGCGCGGGTCATTGCCTTTTTTTTCGACTTGTCGTTTGCAATGGCCACAGTATAACCCTTAATTTGCACCTCTACCTGTGCTGTACCGTTACCAATAGTTGTGACAATATACTGGGGGACTTCACCAACTCTTTTACCCATTTCAGCGTATAACCTGTTTCTCGCATCGTTGTCCAATGGTTCTTCTTCATTGCCGTGAACAGGAAGCAAAAGACTTCTACTTAGGAAATCGTTTGTAGGCTTATTTTTCTTGGATTTCTCTGGGACATTTTCACTGTCGCCTGAGTCTCTAGATGCACCTAAACCAGAATCAGGAGTAATATTGCTCCCGTTACCCAGGAGATCGTTATCATCAGTTGAATCATCATCGAGGAACTTGATTTTCTTGTTTGACTTGATAGTTTCTTTTCTATCGGCAGTCATTCTTAGGTTATGATACTTCTCTAATAACTCCTTATTGTTTAAAGCATTCATGGCAGCACGTAATCCTGCATCCTTCTGGTTCGGTTCGGTACCCACACCTAATATATCATCTCCCATTCTGCACTCAATCTTGAATGGATGATTGGCCCCGTCCCCTTTTGCAATGATATGATATGTTGGATGGAATTGAGCAGTTCCAACCACCGAATACAATTCAGTTTTAGCTTCCTTGTTCAACGGTTGCCTATCGAATTGGAGATCATATTGTAATAACTTTTTTTCGTACAATTTGGCTAACCATTCCTTAACTTCTTCAGTGTCATTTCCTTTTTCAAGTGCAAGAGCACCAACATATGCCTCAAAAATATCGGCATAAATTTTTTGGTCACCAGTTTTTAAGATTTCTTCGTTAATGTTGGTTTTCAATTTCTTGTTGAACCCATAGTCAAAGGAAAATTCGGTCAATGTACGGTTGTCAATAAGATGCGATCTAATCTTGGTTAAATCGCCTTCTGAAACCCCTGGATATCTGTGATAGATGATTAATGTAGCCAAATTGTTTAAGATAGAGTCACCTAAGAATTCCAATCTTTCATTGTGCAAGTTAATTAATTCATGTTGGTTAAGATAGGATTTTTGGTTAATAGTAGATTTATGAATAAAAACACGCTCATATAATTGCGGATCTTTTATGCGAGGTAATGCGGGTTTGTTTCCATGAATACCAGTATGAGAAATATCCTGTTGATTAGTACCAAAGCTAGCAACATCAATTTGAATTTTCTTTTGCCGCGATCCCATTTCCTCATCATGCTTTTTCAATTTCTCCTTATCATCTTGTGTGATTGCTAAATCCGATTCGAGAACATTATCAAATACTTCTAACTCACCCAACTTGTATTTCGACTTTAATTTGCAAGCTAAACGAATCAACTGGTTTTGGCTCAATTCAACTCTCATAGACTGATCCGTATTCTCCGAATTTACGATACTTTCTAATTCATTAATATCCGGAGCATCATTGATAATAAGTCGAATGTTCTTTTGTAAATTTCTTGTGCCGTATTCCAATTTTTGGAGATCTACATGCGTTAATTTGCGCAATTCATCCCTTCCTTCATTGACATTTGCAATTTCTTCTTGTATTTTGGATTTTTTTTTTAAATTATCAACAAGTGCGTTTTCCAAATTCCTTTTTCCACCTGAAATCAAGGATGTGGAAGAAGTTGAATCAGAAAGAGATTCCATTGAAGCATCTTTAGAGGAGATGTGGTCCAAAAGCGAATCGTTGGTTGAATTAGTTTGTGTCACACCATTGGTCTTTCCTTTCATAGCTATACTCGTAGTAGTACTACCTGGGTATATTGTGTGTATTTATTGAATAATATATACGATTTTTCAAACGGATAATGGTCCTTCGTTGCAAAAATTTTCTTGTTCCTACCAAAAAATTGTTTCTACCTCTCAACACTGCGAAATTGAGTGAAAATCAATCAGATCGCGCTTTTATTTTGTCTTTCATATCTGCTTAGTCGTGCAAAATGACTAAAAAACATCGTTAAGGAAAAAAAAATCTGAAGATTTTGTTTTGTAATGTAAAGGACCAAGGAAACTGCTACTGCCAAAATGATGAGAATTAACTTATTTAGAGGTGCTCCTACAAGTATACTCCTGAGAGCACCAGTTAGTCTTATAAGAAATGCTGTTTCTTATTACAGTACTTCAGAAAAGACAGCTGAAGTTGTCCAAAATTCTTCGCCGGTTTACCAGCTTCAAGGTAGAAAGACCTTGAAACCTATATTTTCGAGAAAAACCTTTTTAGTCGACTACTATAAACATTTAAATGACAATAATGAAATTATGTTATACGTACATCACAACAATATACCAAAAAAAGATAATACAGAGATCAGATCGGGCTTGAAGAAAATTGGAGCCCAATTTAATGTCATTAACAACAACCTTTATGGTGTCTATTTGAGATCGGCTCATGAAGAAGATCCAGCACTTGCGACTAATAACAAGAAAAATAAGGACGTTAAACATCCATTAAGTCCATTACTAAGTGGTCCTAATGCCGTCATCAACATTCCTAAATGTGACCCTTCGGTTGTTGCGCAAGTTTTGAAATTATTGCAAGGTTTTAAAGATAAGCTTTACTTAGTTGGAGCTAGAGTTGAAACCTCGGTCTATAATATCGAGCAAATTAATGCATTTAAAGAATTACCAACCAAGGATCAATTGCAGGGCCAATTGGCTGGTTTATTGACCGTCTTGGGTGGTGCAGGCTTGGTAAGAACTTTAGAGGCTTCTTCGAATGTTTTGTATCTTACCTTGGAAGAACGTCGTAAGGATATCGATCCAACTGAAAAGGAAAATAGCGAATCCGAATCATTATAGACGATTTTCTAAATCATTTTGTATATAAATTTGTAAATACACACTAATTACATCAGTTCCTAACTCTTTTAATAATTTTAAATTTTGATATTGATTCGCACCGAAAATTTATCACTTGAAGTTCCAAAAAAAAAAGTTCATCTCATCACTCAAAAATACACAACTGATAAATACAAGTGTAAGATTACATATTCGGTGCCCAAAATATGCCTAAACCACACACAACGCAAGTCCCTAAGGACGCAGAAACCCAATTAAGGGAGCAAAGGGAATCAGAAAGCAAAAGACGAGCATACAGAGATGACAAGCAGGAAACTAGAAAGAAAATGAAACAAACTAGATTCGATGAGTCCGCCACCCCTACACCAGAGCCACAAGAAGGGGAACTTGACACCAGAGTCGATCTACCAAGAAAAAGATACTATAGACAAAGAGCTCACTCGAATCCTTTTTCTGACCATAAATTAGACTACCCAAGATCACCAGAAGATATGAGATGGGAGAAATTATACCCTGATTATTACGATGAAACTGAAAAAAAAATGACCTCCGAAGTTGAAATTGCGGATATAGGATGTGGTTATGGTGGATTAATGACCAAGTTGGGACCTGAATTCCCAAATAAGTTGATTTTGGGTATGGAAATTAGAGTGCAAGTCACCCAATATGTTGAAGACAGAATTATTGCTTTAAGAAAAAAGTTTGAAAAGGAACCAGTTAATAAGTTCCAAAACATTGCTGTAATTAGAGGCAATGCAATGAAATTTTTGCCTAATTTTTTCCGTAAAGGTCAATTATCTAAGATGTTCTTTTGTTTTCCAGATCCTCATTTCAAGCAAAGAAAGCACAAGGCTAGAATTATAACAAATACTTTATTATCTGAATACGCTTATGTATTGAAAGAAGGTGGAATTATCTACACCATCACGGATGTCGAAGACTTGAATCATTGGATGGTAAAGCATTTGGAAGAACACCCATTGTTTGAAAGATTGGATAAGGAATGGGAAGAACAAGACAGATGTGTCTCTATAATGTATAATTCGACCGAAGAAGGTCAAAAAGTCACCCGTAATAAAGGTCTGAAGTGGATTGCTTGCTTCAAAAGATTGCCAACACCAGAAGATTGCATTTAAGATAGTTACACACAATAAATAACATCATATTAAATAAATAGAAGTACCTAATAAACAAATCAAAACATTATACTATGACTAATGAGTCAGTTAATATATATTTGCTTGAGGTATAGAGTAAAAAAATTAATAGAAGAAATATGAAGTGAAGAAACCACTTTTAACCCAAATAACTTTACTCTTTCATTCGTTCAATGTGATTGAAAAAAGAACCAAGTACCTGAGTTCCAAGTGAATCCGGCTAAAAATTCAACATTCAGATGGCTTATAAGGTTCTGTGAACAGCAGCAGAAGCTTCTGGATGGGAAGCGTTGACTTCGTCAATAACATCTTCGAGGGTGGAGGAATTGAGAGGTTCAGTTTGAATTTCAGAAAACTTGGATGCACCGGTGGTCGAGGCGACCGATGGGAATGAAGCTTCCTTTGAAACAGGAGCAGATTGGTGAGTCTTGATTGAAGCAGAGTCAGCAGCAGTACCGAAAGTAGCAGAAGTGGTGGAACCAACAGTAGAACCTGCGGTTCTGGTTGGGAACTTAGATTGAATAAAAGAGCCGACTGGACCGGCCTTCTTAATTAAATCGTTGATAACTGGACCGGCTTTGTCTTGCGCCAACTTGGTGAGCTTAGCCGATCTTTCCCTAGCACAGGCAGAGTATTCAGCAACCAAAGCATCGATTTGCTTCTTGTTCTTTAAGTAAACAGCTGGGGCAGTGAAAGAAATAACAACAGCGGTGGTAAGCAATGTGAAGAAGGAGAACCAAGAAGTAATCTTGTACAAGATATAAGAAACTCCAGCAGCCTTCAAGGTTGTTTCAATGTCGTGGGCGTAAACAATTTTTTGGAATTCACTTTCCAACTTCAAGTTGAATTCAGCAACGAGAGGTAAAACTTGGTCGTTGATTTGCTTGGCAACATTGTTACATGCTGGCTTGTATTTGGTGATGAAACCTTGACCAGTTACCAACTTACCGGCGTATTCAACAGTAGCGGAGACTAGAAAAAAGATGTTAGTAAATTTTCAGTAATAGAAATCGGAGTTTCAGTAATTGATTTGAGCCGAGCTTGAATTTTGTTCTCGCGTGAGGTACAACTCCGTTTTTCCCCTTCACAGCAAAACGAAAAAAAAAAAGCCTTGATTTGAAAAATAAGGAGACAAAGTGCGGATATCATTTTTTCTCTTTACTTCTGGAAAAGTCCATTAAACAAGGAGGATAAAAAGTGGCAACTTAGCAAAGTTATTATAGAAACTATACCAAATTAAGCTCAAAAAATTTCTCTGAAATAAATGATCCGTAATTTTTTATGTAAAAGATAGTATACGTACTTAATAAGCCAATGTAGGCCAAGTGGAAGAAAACGTTGAATAAATTAACGGTTTTGAAGATAATCAATGAAAGCAAGATCGAACCGAAAACCTTAGCACTCTTGACTGGGTCCTTCCAAGTCAACAAGCTACAGCCAGTAACTGGAGCAGTAGTTTCAGAAGTGTTGGAAGTAGCGTGAGTGCTTGGAGATGAGACATCGGCTGCAATGGTTTCATGCGAAACAGGGTGGGAACCAATAATTGGGGCAGACATTTTTTGTTTTATCTATGAATCCAAAGGTAGTAATAATACAGGTAGACTGAATCCAATTGAACTGATGATTCGAATTAAAAGTACTAATAGATAATTTTATAAAAAAAGAGAATCAGAAAAAGTTTTTGAATATTACTGCTCGGAGGCAATCAAAAAAAAAAAAAGGAAAAATTACACCTTTTCTGTCGCTGATAACACAGTTGACGAATTAAATAATCTCCATACTGATACATAAAAATTCTACGCAGCCCTTTTCTTCGATTAGGATTTGTCTCTTAAACATCATATTACAGATTACGTTCACGAAGATTGATCGTTCTATTCTTCGATCTTCAACGTTGAAATTGAATATTGGAATCGGTCACAAATTCCGTTCACTTTGTCTTCGATTTTTCAATCTCGTCAAGCTATTTATTTTTAAGTTTTCAGTCTAGTTTTCGCGTGAAACTGTTACACAAAATCAAAATTTAGCAATTGTTCACAAGATAATTAGTTCCTTAGTATAAAGACCCACAATAAAATAGACACGTAATTGACATGTGAAGAAGAGATTATAAACAATAACTAACTATAGCAGACTTAGATATTTCGATAGAGAGATTGTAAAAATTTGTTATATCTTTATTTAGTTGAGTTTCCTTTCTTAATTCCTGAAACTCTTGTAGACTCCTTGTACCTATTATCTCTTTTAGCCAAGAGCACGTTGAACGGTTAATAGAAATTATAATTAACGATACTATTTCATTCATATAACGTATCATTTGCGGAATGATATATTCTATCTTAAGATTTTCTTTTGATAAGTGATCTAAGTTTTCGCAAACCTCTCCATGGCTTAAAGATCGATGTCTATTGTGCACTTTTAGGTACATTTGAATTTCTCCGCAGCAGTTAAGCGCTGTGTCGATCAGAGCAATCAATTCTTTAATATCGCGTGTAATACTCCCACGAGTAAACTTGTACTGCCAACTTACCTTTTCAGAATAAGCAGAGTACATCGACAGAATATAGTGAGCATCATTGACAAAATCAATGGTGTGTAAATCGTAGTGCATCAATTCTTTCCATAGTTTACTATAACCTCTCTGACTTTCAAAATAATTGGCCAACTGAATCAGGTAATTTATTAAACTCTTTTTCACCAAAATTAAGCATTTGTACTTTTGTTTAAAGTCATCAACTAAAATGGAATTCCTGGTTGCGTCTAATGTGAGTTTGAGCGTTTCCATTTGATTATCGACTGCATGAGGCTTGACGAAACCTAAGTTTTTAGGCCACTTCAGTTCAATAGATCCAGTTATTCTATTCAACCTACGACGAAGGTCAAACTCAGAATTAGACTCTCTACTTTTTGTAAGACTGATTTGTTCTTGCCCGCGATTTCCTAATACTTTGATATCATTTGCAGATTTTGGCGTACCAGCATAACCTTCATTACTTATTCTATCTTGTTGCCATATATGAAATTCTTCGATAAGAAGTCTTTCCAATTCATCAAGGTCCTCTATTTGTAAGAATTTCTCGGAAACATTTATCAATTTGTTCATCTGAACAAGACAGATACTTAAATCTGCCTTCATGTTATCATAAATTAGTACCCTTCTCGTGGCATTAATTAAATCTTTTAGTAATTGTGGATAAGTCATAAGTTTCTGAATGGGCTCAATTAATAGTTCATTCTTAAAATATGTACCATCTTGGAATATTTGAACATAATAGACTAGAACAAATACTTTATATCTGGATTTTTTCATATCCAACAACTTCTCAAGGTAAATAGATCCAATATTGAACTTTTGAAGTTGGCAATTGTTCACTAGCTGAAAAACGTCCAAATCAGAAAATTCAAACTCATCCGAGGTAGGTCCATGGTTTTCTAAAACTTTAATTTGCCTAAAATTTCTAAGATCTGCAAGTATGGACTCAATTAATGACTTGTATATGATTTTTAACTTATTCGCGGTGTTGATTATATTTGTATTAGAGATTACTCCCGTTTCTATGATGCATTTAATAGCATCATAAGTTCTTATCTCGCTATTTATAAATTCTATCAACGCACGTCGGTAATACCCTAATGGAGTTTCTGAACCATTCAGCGGTTTCAGTTCGTAATCAAGGAAATTAGATTTAAGTGGTGATTGAGTTCTTTTATGTTCACTAAAAGATTTGCTTGGTTTTATTGTGAAGTTTGAGTGATGTTTCATATTATTGCCCGTAATCGTAATATTTGCTGACGGCTTATCAACGGTCTCAGATGAAACTGAGCTGATTGCACTCAAAGGTAAATCCTCCATATATCCTTCTATATTGTTCTCTGAAATGGCAGTGTTTGCAGCTGCCGTACCGACTTCAAGAAATTTCAACCATGTTGGGCAGAATTCATCGTCTTCATGCAAATTAATCACCGTTGCTCGAGATTCCGCTTTGGTTCGTGACACAGATAGTTTAGATATAGTATAGTTCTTTGGAAGCATCCTTATTGTCTCATTTTGTTCAACCTCTTAATAGAGATTTCAAGTGCCTATTTATACTCATGCTATTTTGCGCCTTGTGTCAAAGCTGTCAGAAATATTTGAGATATTGCTGCAAAAAAAAAAAGAAATTAAATACAGTGCAAAAAAAGAGCGAGTACAAATCTTGGTGTACAATTCGTTTCGTATTTGTGTTCTAGTTTTTTTGTCTTTGGAAATATATACGTCTATAATCGTGTTTTTTATCTTCAGAATTGTGCTATACTAGTTTGTCATTTAATCTTGCAATAGTGTCACATATTCGTTTTCCATTACACCCTTACCCAAATGCTCACTCATGAATTTGAACCTGTCAGTGCTTTCATTTAAGTTATTTTCGAACATTTCAACCATTTCTTTTGACTTATTAAAACCTTGTCTAACATTCTGAATCTCATCAATTTCATTTATACATCTCGGACATTGCTTCTTCGTTGATTCAGGGTTTATCAGATCTTGGCCTTTTGGATTTGCTACCAAATTATCATCAAGACATTTTTGATGAAACGAGTGCCTGCAACGAAAATGAACTACCGGGAAATCCAATTTCAAACCACACTCAGAACACTTGTTGTTCTGAATAACAAACAGTTTGGTCATTAAATCTGTCAATTTATGCGAATTTTTTGTTGACTCTGTTTCATAGTATTCAATCAATTTGAAGTTGTTATTTATCTCTTTATTTTGATTTTGGATATGCTCTATCAAATAGTCTTTAATAAGTCCAAGCGTCAAGTAATCTTTTGAGGAGTCATTGGTCAAGTTCTGCAACAACTCTAAAGGTGTCATCAATTTCAATTTGTTAATTTTACCCAAAATAAATTTGAAATCGAGAGTTGAACATTTTTCAAAAACTTCTCTTTCAGAAATTGTGAACAATAACATCAACTTGTATAATTCCGGTTTTAGATCGCCAAATTTCTTGACAATATACATGCATCCTTCAAAGTCTTTTGAAATCTGGTAGCTTCTAAATAAACTTTCCTCATACCCAGACTGCTCTATCGAATGTGCTTCACCTTCTTTGAAATCATAGATATGCGAGATCAAAAGTAATGAAGTGTTATCTAATAAGTCCGAGTTACTTTGAATCAAATTCTGCGCTTTCTCCTTCCATTGATCGCGATTTTCAGGTTTCCTATTTTTACTTTCTTGGCTCTTCTTAGACAAGGACAAGTACATTTCCAATAACGTAATAAGAAGTTCCTTTTTATCATTTATGGTACCTTGATATTTGTCAAACGTTTCAATACAGGCTTCCAAGAAAATCACGAACTCGTATGCATGGTTAATAAAACTAGGGTAGATTAAGCTTGGCCTTGGTGGCAAATAGGTGGGTTTCAACGGTGTATCTTCATTTAGGTCTTGAATTTCATCATCCTGTGATTCATTTGAGTGAGCACTGCTTGATAAATAATTCATAAATGCGGTGTAACTGCTTAAAGTAGAACTAACCTTGGCAATGTTCGTATCTTTGGCAGAAGAGGAACCGTTCAGAGAAAATTTCAACGGATCCTTGGGTTTATTTGGTTTGTATTTACCAGTAAATACGTTAATTAATAACTCAGTGGTTTCAATTGGGCAATAATCCAATAAAGTTTTGGAATGGTCAATTAAAATTAAGAGCAAGTCATCAATTGATAAGGTCTTGATGTAGCTAAGACTTGTTTTAGGTTGGATCAAATCATTTAATCGAATATCCACTATTAAATTAGGTTGATTTAGCTTGTATAATAACTTAATAGCTTGGCTTAGGAATCCACATTCTTTGAATAAGTTGATAATTAATTGGAAATTCAAGTCTTGGAACGAGTTGTCATCGATATTTAAGTTATCGATGAAGTCATCTAATTCCTTCGTAAGCTTTAATTTACAGTAACAGCATAATAATAATGTTACATGATCATTTTTGGCCATATTGATTTCGTACAATTTGTACAAAAACAATGCAAGGTTACCAATATTTGCAACGTCTTTGAATTTTGTTATAATATTCATAATGAAGTCATCAACGTCAGAAACTTCGTCTTTCTTTGGTATATTATTTAGCTTTTGATAAAGCTGCAAGCATTTGATAAAAATATTGATAGATTCTTCAAAATTGTGCCTATCATATAAATAATTACCATATGCAGATTGAATCTTGAGCAATTCTTCGAAACCTAATTTGTTTTCAATAGCTAAATTATACGCAATCGGGAACAATTCACGTTCAACAATTGAGTCAACCTGTTGAGTAATTGGTTTTTCCAAGATTTTATATAAAATTCCATCGTTAGATAATAAGTATAAATTGTCATGCATTTCAAATATGTGAGTTATCATATTATCAGGGATCATCAAATTAAATGAAATGTGCTTGTTGTATAAGTCGACGATTATCACCTTTGTGACAGATCTTTTCTTTTTGGTGCTGTGAGATGGGCCAGGCGTGGACGACAGAGTATCACCAATATCTTCATCATATGTTGAGATCATGCATAAATAGTTGGAGCTATGATTTCTTGTGCTTTTTAACTTATAGATTTTTGATTTTGGTATCTTGAAATTAAGGAGATTGAGTTGGGTCTCATGATTATAGAAAATAATACTATCACTCTTACCGACAATCAAATTTTGAGAACCCAAATCAATATCACTACAGTATAGATCGACACCAAATTTATTGGATAATATCATCAATGGTCTACCTTGGTTCCTACCATTTGTTTGCACGGTCAATATTTTGGAAGTTGTCGTAACATATAACAAGTCTTGTGCCGTATTGAATTCTAAACCAGTTATCGGGTCATGCGATTCATAAATCATTCTTTGTTTGGTACCTCTGTCTCTAAGCATATCACCTCTAACAAGTATAACTTTACCATTAGTATAACCTATTGCCAAACAAGTCAAGTCATAATTAAATTGAAAACAACTAATAGGATATGAATTATCACCATTTGCTACGATTGCCTGGGTTTGAAATTTATATTTGAGTGACTCCGATGTTAATTCTGAATTGTTTTCACTCAAGGTCAAATGTACAATCTTTTGTAAATCCCACAATTTGATAATGGCTGCCGAGCCTTGTTTTTCTGCCAATGTTATTAACAAGTTCGAATTTGGTAAACTTCCAACATATGAGATACGATAATCAACATCATAGGCTGTAAATGACTTTTTTAATTCGAATGTTTCTGGATTTATAAGCTTTAACACACAGTTATCTGTAGCAATGACAAGCCATGACGAGGTAGCATAGATGCACGTTAATGCAGAATCAGAGTAGAGCGGTTCATCAGTTTGGAAGTTAGGGTCCCTAATTGGGGTATAATCAAACAATTGGAATTGTTTCCAAGAAGATAGAACTGAGCTCATTCGTGGATTAAATTGCCATTCAATGGCTGTAAAAGGGCTAAGAGGACTCAAAATAGGTTTTGATTTTCGCGCGAAATAATAGTCAAACACAATCACGTGATACAGTATGAATTATTTACTCAATACTGTCTATCACAAATATATGATCTGCAATAATAAAAGAATAAGATACTGGTCAATACAAAAGAAATATATGGGTTAAGATTTTCAAATATCATTTCAATCTTTAGTTTGCACTTCAATGGTAATTGGAGTTGTCCCATTTGCTTCTGTTCATGTTGAATCCAATTTGAGTGTATTTTTTCTTTCTTTTTTCTTGTTTTGTTACGCTTAAAATTAAATAATAACAATAATAACAAATTGTATCGAAAAAAAAAGGTGTTGGACTTTAAAAGCGCTGTGTTCAAGAGTGCATATATTACTATATTACAGGGATTGCATGACAAGTATACAAATGTCTCAAATCACTAAATTGATCTCGGCTTGCTCTTGTTTAAAAATATAACTTTCTTTGGCACCTGATTCTTTGGATAAAATACATTAATGATATACTCTCTATATTGTATGAAATTTCATACAAATGTTAGATTCTTTTATAACAAATGTTATATATAAATGACTTGAAAAGAAAAAAAAGTAACCAATCCACAAACCAAATTAACCAAAAAAAAAATAAAAAAAATTCATTCACCATACTAATTTCAAAAATTAGAGAGCATATTGTAGACGCTCTTAAAATTAATCGAATATATAAATTTTTTTTTGCTCTCCCTTATTCTTTCAATCTGCTCAATATTGTCTAGTGATTCATATCAATTTCTTTAAATACTTGTTGCTACCATCCTTATATCAGTAATCAAATTATCGACAGATTTTATCAAGTTTCATATAGGTGTTTACTTTTTGATTATTGAGCTTTTTCGATCAAACTTAACGTGTAATTCTTGTCAATTTACAAACTACACATTTCATAGATAACTTAAACACAATAATATAACACTATATTATAATTATCAATAATAGAATCATCGCTTATTAGAAGGCCCTGATGAACTACGACCCTATACACGATACATATACTTCTGCAAAGGAATCCGTGGGAGTTTCTCAGATATCATCTTCTTCGGTAATTCCAATTCCAAAGATGAACTTAGCTCCAGCACAAATAACGACTGCAGCACCAGAACCAGTTATTGCAACTGATGGTACGCGTGAAACTTCGACCATATCAACAAGTGACGAGCACATCAGTTCAAATGGCATGAGTTCACCTCCTAGAAAGAAAGCACTTTCAATCTCAAGCTTAGTTAGTCCACCATCCAATTTACCAATCTCAGACATGATTGTTGATGATATTGGAATAGATGAAGATCAAAAAATTGATTCAGAACATAATAACGTAAATGGCACAGATTTTAATTCAAACGAATCTACAAACCTTTCGGATTCAGCTAAAACTGAGGCACAAAAGAAAAAGAGAAGAAAGTATACCAATTCAACCATACCTAAATGCCGTCATTTGAAAAAAGCAGATGGTGAACCATTTTGGCGTGCAGATATACAATATGACTTTCTTAAAGAATTATTTGATGATACAACTCTTGCTTTTACTAATGGATTTGAAAATTGTGATATTCCAGCTGCAAATAATGGACCCAAGCTTACTTTTTCTGAATTATATATCAGAACTTTGGCAGAATCTTCAAAATGCCTGAAAATTTTGAGAGAAAGATTAATAAGAGATGTTGAAATGGGAAAATCAGTGAGTAAAGTATGTTTATTAGTTAATGCAGGAAGAATGAACACTACTATAAACTTTGTTCCAGAAATGAGATCAACATTAAGAACTTACCATTCAATTCCCTCACTTCAAGCTGACCCTGAATATGGTCGCACAAAACAATTACAAGATACTCCAAGATTGAAATCAATCTTGAAGGCTGTATGTGAAGGTAATGGGGATGATACTAATGTCAAGACTTTCAATGAAATTTTAAAGAATCCACTGGTAAATAAACCAAATACCAATATCGTCCAGATTATCTTTTATTTGAGTAATTATAATCAAGGAATTCCTCATTTTGATCAAGATGACTCAAATTTAAATACATTCATGGAATTCTTTTTAAACAATAAAATACATCCAAAAAACAGAGCTAAGAGATTGCTTTGGCTTTTATATACTTATTTGGAGACAAGTTTCACTCCAGAGGAAATGAAAAATAATCCTTTTGGTGGAGAGCACCCTCCTGCAGTTGAGCACATAAAAGAAGAATTACTGGCAACTTTTGATAAAGATACTGATTATGAAGTCAAATATTCAGAAACCATGTATCAATCAAGATTAAAATATTTAAACGATGAAGAGCATAACAGCTCACCAAAGAGGGGTAACAAATCCAAGAAGGATATGTCGACTCATGAGGCTGAACTCATCTCAGAAGACGAGTCTCATGAAGATACAGTCGATGAAGAAATTATTGTAAATGGTATGGAAAATGGCGATGAAAAGGGAAAGCTTATCAAGGAAAACAAAAAAAGAGCTACAACTTTTAATGGTAATGAACTGAAAGATATTAAGGCTAAGAAAAGAAAATTAAAGAAGCCTACACCAAACGGTCATCACGTCGTCAACCCATCGCCATTGTCCAGAAATGTCATTACAGCAAACCATAATAGCAACGGTAACGGAACTATTCTTTCTAACATTGACTTTACTGAAGATTATGCATCTGGCTCAGAATTTATCAAAAGCATTACAGCCATTCTTAGTTCGACACTCAAAAGCGCCAGTTTTCAATCAACTGATTTTGAGCTTATATCGAAGCTACAAGAGCAAAATGGAACATTCTTACCATCCAAACCAACTGAAGAAAACTCTATAAGATTGCGAGAAAATATTGTCAACAAATCGAAACCTATTATTCATGACGTACGTACATCTTCTAAAGCTAGTACTGCTTCTTTCAATAAGAAAACGACTATTTTGGGCAATTGGTTATACAGATATTTTAGTTATAAGAAGTCGATAGGTAACAAATTGTTGGGTATGGAATGGGAAGACATACGGTATGACTTGATCAATGGTATAGAAGAGTACATGTACCAGCAGTTTGGAAAATCATTGCTTCGCGATGATAAATTAATTGATACTGACGAGATGGCTGAATTTGTGGAGAACCTTGGATTTAACTATTGGCCTGTTCGTGATTTTGACAGCGTCAACGAAAAACTTTCATACAACTTACAATTAATCTCTTATTGTAATGACTGGTTCATAAAAAAATTAAGAGATTCTACACAAGCCGTGCCTGTGAGCACGCGTCAAAATATTACTACTATTTCATTTGATTTGGAGAACGATGAAGTTAATTATTCATAAATTTCCTACGTATTTCAAATGTATTTGGTTTGTATTATATATATTAAATGATTGTATATTAATGTACATTGAATGTATTCTTAATGATGATAGAAAATGCACTCGATATCCCGTATCGTTTGCTTAAACTTAAGAAAAGATCATTTACTTCAATTAAATTCGTATTTTTATCCTCATCTATTTGTTTAAAAATGTTTAAATTCAATTGAGATTCACATTCTCCAAGAACAACGTTTTTCAAAACTATATCCCAGTTTAAAACCACATTGTAGTTTATATCTTTCTTTTTAAATATGAAATCAAGAGTATTGGTCAGTTTGAGAATTGAAAAAAGAACAACATTATCATTTAACTCTTCATTTTGTAAAAGCCGAGAAAATTTCTCCTTATTGGAAACGAAAACATTAAATTTTCTTATTAATTGATAAATCACAGATATTCTTTTATGTAATAATATGGAAAATGAATTAAATCCATAGATAATTAAATCAACCTTCTTATTTGGTATATAGTTTTTAGTCAAAGCTTGCGTAAATGATAAAGATAGTATATTCAATGTAATCAACAGTGAAGAATTTTTTTTTTTTTGGAGTCGATCATTCGAATCTGTAATAAGGACCTTCAAAATCGAATCATTTGAATTATTAATTTCAAACTTTAACGGTATTTTGAACAACAATGGAGCAATTAATTGAAACTCTATATTTCGTATAAGAAGATTTGAATCGTCATATGAATTGTATGTCTTTATTTTTTCAAATTCTAGGAATGGATAGAATTTTTTTATTAATTTTAATCGTTCTGTCCAATTTGTTGAAGGTAGCACGTTTAGATTTTGCAAGATATCATCGCTATCACTATTGAGTTCAATGGACTTAGACCTCACACTTCCTTGTGTACCAAAGCCATTCTGTTCGTTTGTGTTGTTTACCAACAATTGTTTGAGCTGCTGCTGCATCAACCTTTGTTGTTTAAGATCGTTAATATATTTCATTTTTAGTCTAATCTCATCAATTGAGTTTCTTAAGTCCGTCCTTCTTTTAAGTATGGAGTTTCTCTTCTCTTGTAACTCCATTTTTGTATTTTGTAAATGAACTATATTCTTAAACAGCTCAGGGTCAATAGATTGATCACCTGTCTCAACATGATTCATTGATTCGTCGGTCACTTGAATGCTTGATGGTAAGACAGTATCTGTTTCCAATTCTTGTTCAGTTGTGGTTAAAGTCTTAGCAATATCCACAGAATCTGTCACCGTCTTATGCAGCCTTGCGAGGTCTAATCGTAGTCGAGGACCGGCCGCATCTAAATCTGAATCTTCATTCTCTTTATCCAGTGAAGGCGGGAGACTTGAGTCCCTTGAAACATTTGGAGACGTTGCTAATAAGTCAGATAGAGGGGTGATATCATTGATATTACTCATTGCGTTTATCTATTGTATAGCAGATTTTGCAGTAAACAAATCAAAAAGAAAAAATCAAAAAAAAAAAACCTGAAGTAGATACAAAAAAACTAGTCGCAAGGAATTATCAACTTAATAAAGATATAATCAAGATAAACATGGTTTCTGCTCCAGAGTTAAAGAGTGTATGTATCAGGTAATGAAATAAACTATCGGACTAAAGTCTTACTAACTTTGTTTAGTATATGGATAAAAAGTTATCAATACAACTTAACGGATCCAGAAAAGTCATTGGAACTTTGCGTGGTTATGATGTGTTTTTGAATATAACGTTGGCAAATGCATTAGAAGAACAAAAGAACGGAGACAAGCTCAACATAGGTACAATTGTACGTATATTTTAGCATTTAATGAACAAGTAAGAAACAATACTAACAGTTTTCAAGGTTGTGAGAGGCAATTCTATCGTTTCCCTAGAAGTAAGTAAAACAATTTTATGAAAAGAATTCAACTATTCAAAAACTGGATACTAACAAAACAGGTCTTGGAGAAAATATAACTGTATAATATGTATAATAATAAGAACTTTATTTATTCTAATCTAAAACCTTTTCACCATTTCAATGCCATCATTCTTGTACCCACACTTTTTGTAGAAACCAACGTTATGTGGGGAACAATCTAAGATGACTTTATAACATCCTGCATTTTCAGCCAAATCAGTTAAAGCTGTAATCATAGAGAATCCTAATTTTTTGCCTTGTTCTGATTTCGCAACAGCAATATCTTCAATATGACCAACCAAACCACACTCATGAATCAACTTCTTTTCTAATAATAACATACCAGTGGCAACAATTAAGCCTTCAGCATTGACTATTACATGTGGCTGATATAAATCTGAAAGTGATTCCCAGTGGTCGAATAATTCATCAAACTTTTCATTGGATATATCACCAACAACAGTTAAAACCTTCAACGTTTCGATGTAGTTGTTGGAGTAATCAGATTTGGCTAGCTTTCTGAACTTGTAATCTTTAGGCAATGTCATTCTTATATAGTATCCTAAGTATTAATTTTAATCCAGCTTTATCTAAATTTTCAATAAAATTGATATGACAGCATTAATTTCTGTTTGTGGAACCGTACTGAAAGTTTTATAAATAGTAAAAGCGAGTAATTTCCAAACAAAAAATAATGCATTTGAAGCAAAAACAAACAAAATTAAAAGCCCGTTTAGAAGCATATTAAATGTTTACTATTGTATTAAATATAAATCTAGTTGTTTTACATATGAAATATCTAAATTATCAAATGTCATTACACGTCTTGAGTTTGTCTTTCAAAGATTTCATCTGGTGAATCCGATTCTGAGTTGTCATCTTTTTCAGATATAGCTGATGTATTTTCTGTCATTTCGAACTTTTCCTTTTCGAAATCACCATCGTAGATACCCAATTGATTCCCTTGTTCTTCAATTTCACGGTTAGACAATTTAGGCAAAGTAGCTGCAACTCTCCAAGATTGTCTACCTTCGACATGAGCCTTTGCAAAGATAATATCAATTTCTTCTAAAGATCTACCGGCAGTTTCTGGGTAGAAGAAGAAAATGACTGGAATGAACGCATAGTTCATTAAGGCAAAGAACAAGTAACATCCCCATTTGGATTGGTTTATAAAAATTGGGGTGAACATAACAACAGCGAAATTAGTTAACCAATTGGTACAAGTAGACACAGCTGCTGCAACGGTTCTTGTTCTGATTGGATTAATTTCTGGTGGGTAAATCCATGGTAAAGGTAAGATTGTGAAAGCAAAGAAAACAATAAACAAGAATAAACCTACTGCAGCACCCTTGGAATTTTGCTTATTATCGTCAATCAAACAGGCAAAAGTGATAGTAAATGAAATTGCTTGACCGGTTGCACCAATCAAAAACAACATACGTCTACCCAAAGTATCAACAAGGAAAAAGGAAGGAATTGTAGATAAAGCATAGACTGTAGAGAAAACACCTCCTAAAACTAAGGATAATCTTCTACTCAAACCGATCGTTTGCTCAAACAATACTGTTGAATAATAAATGGCTGCATTACAACCAGTAAATTGTTGAAAGAATTGAGAAGAAGCACCAATTATCATTCTTTGAAAGTGCTGTGGTTTTCCTCCAGTAAATAAATCGGAGTAACCAACCTGTGATCTTTTGAATTGGTTAACTGAATCGGAAATGACTGTTAATTCAGCAAACACAACATCACTGTCAGGTTCAACATCGTTAATATTTGCCAACACTGTTCTTGCTTCTTCCTTTCTATCATTAGCAACCAACCATCTTGGAGATTCTGGTAATTGGATAATCCCAAGAAACAAAACACCGGCAAATACAATTTGTAGACCAATAGGTAATCTCCATGCAACAGTACCATTGGCATAAGACAAACCAAAATCAATCCAATACGCGATAAATGTACCAATAGCAATGACAGAACCTTCCAAATTAACTAACTTACCTCTGTTTTCGGGACGAGAAATTTCAGATTGCCAAACTGGGATTGTCGCAGTGTTAAGACCATTACCAATACCAGTAATGACTCTTCCTACTATGAACTGGCCTAAACCCCAATGTTCATAAAATGCTGTAATATTAATGATGGTACCAAGAATAATAATAATAGACCCGCAAACAATTAATGGTTTTCTACCAAATTTGTCACCAAAAAGTAAAACAACAATAGCACCGAAAAAACATCCCAATTCATAACAGGCAGTAACACCACCTTGAATAACAGTTGCATGTTGATCTTTTTCACCATGAGCCTTTGTGGGAGGAAAATAATCGTTGAATTGTGGAGCTGTAATAATACCAGCCATCAAACCTTGGTCATATCCAAAAAGCGAGAAACCGGTAGTGGCAATAATGGTGATGATGACTCTGAGAGGTCTACCTCTCAAACCCATACAGTTGGTTCTTGAAAATAAATTAAAACCCATATTATAGCTTTCAATTTTTAGTTGATTGAAATGATTGCAAAGTTTTAGATAAAATATATATTCCCATAAATATCTAAAGTGAATTGCTTATAGAAAAAAATTACTAGCCATGGAGAAACATATCTATCTTTATATACTAAACAATTGCTACTAACTCGGTAAGATAGATTTCATAAACACAAGTAAAAGGTAATAAAAGAAAAGAAGCCATTAAGAATAAAAAGTAAACGGTTTTGTGTCTGTTGTCTCGGAATGAGAGGTCGCAAATGTCATAATAGTGCATAAAAAATATTTTCTTTTTAAACAAATTGAAAAGAAACAATGTTTTTTTTTTACAGTAACCTACTAAAATCAGAAGAGAATAGGTCATGAAGTATAATACTTTCTGCATTTAACTTCCTGTGAACTTATTTTTCCTAGATTAAAAAGAAATCCAAACGTCGGATTAACTGCGATGGGATACAACGTCCTTCCCCTCCTGTCACGGAATATCTATCCCCTCGGCGTGCAGCATCAAGACTTCAAACTCATTAAAATAAATCCAGTCCAGATTTTATCCACCTTATCTGATTAAGAAATATACAATATTATACAGATTCACGTCAATAAGTTAAGCCATCGCATTTCTCAAGTTAACTCTTGCTTTGCGGTAATAAAAATTTTGGTAGATCAAGAGCAATCATAAGTCGGCAAAAAAAAAAAACGTAATGATGCAGGGTACTTATAATTGTGCTTTTGTCACATCTAAACTGGCCTTCGTTTCTTTTCAGGCCTTTTGCTCATAACAGAATTATTTTGCAAAGATCTCAGATTATAGCGCATCATAAGCTGCTAAAATAGTGTATCGGAAGTTCAGAGCCTCTCACATTGTGTAAAAGTCCATTAGTAACAATTGCCGAAGGTGGTATGGCCACATGAATATCCTTTTTTTTTTATCAACACTCCTGATCGGTTGACTTTTCGTTTTCTTTAAAATCAATTAACGAAAAAGGAACATCAAGTTTCCAACTTATTGATTCTTAGTTTAACATTACCGATTTCATCTCTCTCCAAGTCGAACTATATATTAACATTGGTGATAATATATAATTTTCGTGATTTCTGTAAACTCGACCTACTGCTTCATATTATCTACTCTGTAAACCTCTCGAAGTCTTAATAAGAAATGACGTCATAAGAGTGATAGTCTGAAAAAAGCAAAAAAATTTAAAAACGTATAGAATGAGCCTAAACTAGGTACGCTACACTTTACTAATAAAATCATTAACCTATTTTATTCATATATAAGATTCGAATATTAAAGATTACAAATTAAAAATGCCATAGTTCATGTCTCAAATATAATACATTTATTATTAATTATACCTTTCATGCTTTTTCGTTTTGAAATAGATTTTATACTTCAGCTATGCATCATGCTGTTCAAAATATTCATTAATCATTCCCAAATCCCATCTTCTTGTAATATTAGATTCTAAACAACCACTTATGATTTCATAGAGCCATTTGAATTCACTGCAATCCTTGTATTGCATCCATGATTTATGAAGCTCGAACAATTCATCTTTTCTTTTAATATCAACAAAAGATGGCGACTGCATTAACATACTTTTTGGGATCTCGTTTTTAGTTTCCGGTTCTTCTTTATCATTATAGATCCATTCCAATAAACATGCTTTTTGCAAATCATCCCTGCTATACTTACCAGCAGTGATAATTGCTCTCAATCTAGGCTCGTATTGATGCTGGAATGGTAATTTACCAACACACATTGTGAACATCAAGACTCCTAGGGCCCAAACGTCGGCCAGTGGTCCCAAAGGAGGTGGGGATGGCGATAATAATTCAGGAGCAGCATAAGGAAGTGATCCAATATGAGAATGCGGTAAATCGGAATCAATCCCAACATTCTGGTTATTGCTTTTGAACTTGTGCTTGAAGTCCAATATAGATGATGTTGAAGTTGACGCAGATTGTACTGGTGTCAAGTCAAGTGATTGTAATGAAGGACCGTGTGGTTTTTGTACATTTGAAATTCCAATCTTAGAATCGTCATTAAAACTCAACTTCAAATGACGAGTGTTATGTGTATCACCCCCATGGTATGGTTTTCTCAAGTCCGTTGTAGAAGATTTACTTCTCATCATCAAGAAATCATCATCGTTTTGTTCAGGAGCTGGTGTATTATTTGTAGTATTCATGGTGACAGAACCTATCATTCTCACCGATGATTTTCTGGTTATGCGAGACATGAATACACGGGACATTCCAAAATCACACAAGATCATTTTCAAATCAGAATTATCAGAATTTTCTTCGACTAACACATTCTCCAATTTTAAGTCACCGTGGACAATACCTCTTTCTCCATGCATGTATAATAAAGCCTTAACAATCTGCTTTGTATATTGAACAACGCGCTTTAACCGTTGACGTTGATTTTCTATCAGGAAGTCCAAAGGACCGGAAGTGTTCATTATGGCACCATTGTATAAACCCCATGATGAAACTAATTCAAACAAGGTACCACCATAAATTCTATTCATTATGCAAAAAATTGCATTTTCAGTCTCCAAATGTTTCAAGAGTGGTAAAATATTTTGATGATGTAATTGTTTCCAGATTTCAATTTCTTTTTTGAAAACTTGCAAAACTTTTGGATTGTGGTGTTTCAAATTGTTATCGGATCCAGAAGGTGATATGCTGGCTCGTTGAGGTGATGAAGGGCGAGAATCGAACTCTCTGGATGACTTGACGATCTTGATGGCACGTACTGTACCGTGCCTGTCGGTACATTCACGAATGGTTCCCCATGCGCCAAAACCGATGACTTTACCTAATACGTGGTCCATAACAATAGCTCCCTTTTCATCGACATTGTATTTGGGTTTTGCCTCTTCTTGTAAACGCTTTAAATCTGTCGAAGAGGCCAACAAGCGACCAGCCACAGTATTGACCGAGCTGCGACGAGATCTACGTAGGAAACTACCGCTGTTTGAACCAATTCCACCACTTGATCCGCTAGCACTTCCTCCTCCGATACCAACATTACTTCTTGATCTTCCGAGAGATCCTCCCATTTTTTCATTAAAGTAATTTTTAGCAAACATTGAAAATTGAGAATAGTCGACGGTATCAGAAAATGAATTTACCAACTTCTTCCTTTGCGAATATGGCAAATCAGTAAAATTCGAAGGTAAACTATTGAGGATCCATTCATAATTAGCATTCTCGTTCAACGAAGTTGCTGAGGATGGTTTCTGTTTTTTATTCCTATGGTCATCAAACTTTTTATTTCCTTTATTTTCTTCAGGATATTTTAAAGTAGTAGCACTGCTATTGAGTAAATTGGCGAGATTCGAAACTTCTGGTTCTTTGTTTGAATCCTTGTTGGGTGTCCTCAATTTTACAAAATCGTTCAATTTTGTATAAGAAAGTTTGGGATTGAGATTATTATTGGAATTAGCATTATTAGAATTCAAATTGCTGTTGTTTGAATTAGCTGATAAAGCATTTCTAAACCGAATTGGTTGTGGTGCTACCTTTGAGTGCAATGAATTCAAATCTAAATACGATGCATCTCTACTCAGCGGCGTATTTGATATACTTGTCGAAGAGCTAGATGCGCTTGATATTATAGGCTTTTTAGATGGCTCTTCTGATTTCACGAAGCGATACATATTTTCGTTGTTAGATACGTTTGGTAAATTATGATCAGACAGCTTATTCCATCTATAAATCATTTCGCCGAAATCCAAACCTGGAATGTATTCGTCTTCAAGGCCAATTACGCCATTTTCATTGCCATCCATATATTCATCGTGTGATCTCGAATAAATTTTGTTGTTGTTACTTGATTGAGTGTCGTTATGCTTGTCAGGTTTGTAGTCATATCCCTCTTGTATCCTTGAATTGTTTCTCGATACACGAGGCCTTATTTTCCCGTCATCGAATAATCTATGACCTGTTTCCAGGTCAAAGTTATTTTTTTCTGATTCAGAATATGTTCTTGTCAACTTGTAATTTTTATTATCAAAGCTATTTTGAGGAAGATCGGTGGTTGGAGTCGATATGGTCATGTTTGAATCATTTGGGTTCGAGATTTTAATTGTAGATTTAGAATTGATGGTATTGGTTGACTCATTCGATGGAGTTTCCCGAACTTTCATTAATTGTGACTTGAAATCGGGCCTCTGTGTCTTCAAATGGTTGTCTTTGTCCTTTGAATGGGGCAAAGGAATCTCATCATGCTGTAATTGAAACTTTGAATCGTCAATGAGATTGACAGTAGAAACCTTTGGTCGTGACTTTAAAGGGATATCCATCAGTTTTTATTGGGTATCTTTTGTATAAGTTAATTTGAAAATGAAATAAGTATCAGTTTAATAAAACCACTCTTGGTAAACTATTGATAATAACAAAAATTAAGATCCTACGTTTTGTATAGAAAAGCTTTTAGATATATATGAATTTCACAGAATGCTTTAAAGTTGTGTGCAAAAGATATAGCATGTACAAAATATCGGCCTCGTGACTCTGCAGGCCCGCTTTTTTTTTTTTTTTTTTTTTTGGACTCTGACTTTCCGGTTTTGGCCAAGAAAAACGGAAGTAACGGGAATCGTAGGAGTCAAAATTACTGGTTAAAAAGTCTGTAGCCGCTCATAATAGATAAATTGTGTTTTGTTTTCGAGCAATAACCAATCGAAAGCTAGAGTACTGTTAAGGTGCTGAAATAAAGCGAAGGATCTTCTGTAAGGAGAGAGGGGTAGTTTATTTTTTTTTGGATCAGTTGCATTCTTCGAGAAGTCTTTTTTTCTACATGCTTGATTAAAGATACTAACAATAAGAATTTGAATTTAAACTATATTAAAAAAAATACATGCTTTGCCACTCGGGTTGTTTTTGCGTTTTATTTTTGCGTTTGTTTTGCTCTCTAATTGCCATCACGTATTATATATTTTTCATTATCCCCACCATTCCCCAGGGTACGTAATTTAATTACATAATAATTTATTGATGACTCAATTAAATAATCAAATCAACGATTCAATAATCTATAAATAACTTGAAATACAAATTGAAAACTCCAAATGTTAGATTACCCTCTTGACATGATCAAAGGAGTAAGAAAAGATTCTGAAAGCAAGTCAATTGCGTCAGGTCTTTTTTCGTAATCAATTTCAAATGTTTGATTTAAAAAATCTTTGGCTTCCATTGTACACCATTCAGGTATTTGAGGTGTAATATGTGTCCCAATTTTAAAGATAGCCTGCATCTGACTGAATTCGGGGAATGGATGTTGACCCGTGAACATTTCGACAATAAGACAACCTACTGACCAAATATCTGCTTTTTTAGTATATGCGGTTTGTTTAACCACTTCCGGAGCCATCCAATATACTGAACCCTGTAATGAAGCTCTACGACCTCCTTTTTTATTAGCAGAATTGATTGCCAGTTCTTCATTGTTATCTTCATCACTGTCGACTTTTTTTGAGATCCCAAAATCACCAATCTTAACAGTTCCTTTGATATCAATCAAGATATTTGCACCTTTAATATCTCTATGGATGATATCTTCACCATGTAAATAGTTTAAACCAATCAAGACTTGTCTAATGAAATTTCTAATCAACGGTTCTTCAAATGGTCCATACGAATTGAGCATACTTTGGACCGAACCACCGGGAACATATTCTAAAAATATATTTAAATGATTTTCATCTGTTGTTGCCCCAAAATATCTAACAATATTCTCATGGTTCAACTCTTTTAATAACATCATCTCACGTTGTTGTTCTAACATTAGTTTCTCTATATCATCGGTACTGTTCTTTTTAGGGAGAGAAACCTGCTTAACTGCCATCAATTCACCCGTCATTGGGTTCATACCCAAATAAACAGTACCAAATGAACCAGAACCGATACGGGCACCCTTGAGCCAGTTTTTGGGACCATCTTCAGATAAATAACCAATATTAAATTCATCCTCTTCAGCAATTTCGCCAACACCATACTCGGCAAGAAAGTCATCTGCCTCGTCAGAATCACTATCAACATTAAGTAATTCAATACGTGAATAACGATTACTACCATTACCCAGACTATCGGCAAAACTTGCAGCAATTGAAATTCGCTTGCTTTTTCGATTACCTGAACCAGATGAATTCATTGAAATTTTGGATTCATTCGAATTACTTACAATACTGGCAGCACTACTGGAATTGTTTTCCTTAGTTCCATTCTGTAAATGAATCAGTGGTGGTTTACTGAATATGCTTTGAACATCCGAACTCGCATTTACCGCTTCATCAATTGCGGTGATATTATTTACCATAACATCACCTATCGTTCTCGCATTTGGTATACGTTTAGACATTCTATCAGACAGTACAATAGAACTTGACCTTGTTCCGGCACCCATAGATATTGAATTGGGGCCGATTGTTGAGTTACTTGCCATTGAGATCCTTTTATTGATAGATCCATTACTATTATTTGCAATTCCGTGAGGTAAATTAAATTTTCGCGATAAGCATACACTGTATCTAACCGAATTACGAACAGTTTGTTCCAATTCTTTTTGGTTTGTATCTGGGAAATATTCAGCTAAATTGGATGAAATCAATTCACTTGGAGGTCTTTGACCAAAAATATTTCTTAAATTCGATTTTTTTTTAGTTTCAGGTATATGATATTGACTCAAATTATCATGGCTCAATAAATATGACAGTGAAGATGAAGAAGATGAATAACCAGAAGATAGGGGCCCATTGGGGAACCTTTCATATTTCGCCATTATTTTTTTCGAGGTCTCGATTGCAGCTTGGCTTACGGGTTCACCTTTTGGGCATAAAATGATACGATTCTTTTCTAATCGGTCTGGCGAATAACAAATCGTAACCAATTCAACATCAAACAATAAACTTACAGTAGTGCCTTGGTTTTCCTTGTTCGTATGTATATAAGTATCATATGAAGTTTCTTGTTGTCTGATTCCTAATCTCTTTAGCACTTTACGCTTTATTGATTGTGCATTAAAACATCCGGTAACATTCATTCGTTTTGCAGACCCATCTTGTAAAATAAATGTGATGTTTTTATTCGAATCTTTTTGTGAACTTGAAGAAGAACTATTTATTGCTCCACTTGGAGTTTGCACGAGTGTCAGTGAATCACTTCTAAATTCAGGCTTATTTAAGCGAGCAAAATTTTGGTTTTTACCTAGATGTAAATTGACCAATTTATACAAATCATCAACAGAGATTGCTTGGGTCAATCTTTCTGCCTTTAAGCTTGAAATTGCCAACTCTAGTTTGAGTCGATCACCCAACTTATTGATCCCTATTTCCCGTAGGGCATCTGTGTCTAAATCCGGCAAGAGATCAAACGTTATTCCATTCTCAATAAATTTGGAATAATGCTGCTGGCAGTTAGATTTCATAAGCCATTGCTTCAACTCTTTATATCGAGATGCCTCTGGTTGATCTTCACTCATTGTTTCGTGATAATTTTTCGATTTCTCTTTCTTAACTTCCTTAATATTTTATATTGTCTGCTTTGTTAAAATTTTTATTAAATTTTTTGATCTCTAACCGTTATAATTTGAAAATATGGAATTACTCTTGAAAGTTGGTATAACTGTTTCAGTATCTAATAATTTTAATTCTATTATTTGTACTTGTTACAATTTATTTTTTTGAATATATATTTTGTGTGAGACTAATTCACACCAAAATGGATCTTGAAATTCTAGACTGGTACAATTTACAAGTTTAAAATCTGCTTCCTTATAAAAATAAATAAATTCTACAAAATTAAAATAAAGTTAAATATTAAATCGATTTATTCTGTAAATGGTTTAAATTCTCCATTGGTAACCAAAACTTGTTCATCAAAAATAGTTTCGGGTGAATTTTGTGCACGTTTCCAACTCTTGATTTCACCTGCCAAGGTATCGATTTCATATACCCTAACTCTTCTAACATAGTTCTTTCCGCCGTATCCACCTTCACCAGCACCACCACCGTAACAGAGCCACATGTTGTTTGGTGAACCATTCATCTCTTGTGTATCGTGTAAACAGTAGTCATTCATATGATCATGTCCGACACTGGCAACGGTGACACCCACATTCGCCAAAACATTACGCGCACCAGTATTGTAGCGTGGAGCTGCCGGTGGTTCTAAAGGTACACCAACGTATGGTTGATTGGTTCTTCCATACTCTGGAGTAGGAATATGGAAGAAGGCCATCGACATATGCTTATTTTGATAAGAACCAATCAACAGTTTGAGCAGTTCATACTGTCTTTCAATCCATTTCAATTGGGTCTCTTTGATCCAATCCCAATTTCCTGAAACTTTAGGGTTCTTGGTGTATGAATGACTATCTAAAAAGTACATGGTGAAAGCGGCGAGATTCGAATCAACATCCTCAACATTAAGGACATAATTACCAAATCCATCAATATCTTCCGGACCAGCACTAGCTAAGGAATATGGTAATTTAATTGAAAGAGCTAACGTCTCGTTTCTTGAAAGGTAAGTTTCATCATCGTGGTTACCCAAAGTGACAGCAAATGGGATCTTTCTTTTGATGAATGGGTTTAATGCCTTGAAGACTGCAGTTTCAGGATCAGGAGCAACGTCTCCAAAGATTTGATCACCAGTTAAAACTACCATGTCAGGTTGTTCAAGATCTAATGCACTTTCAACCAATTCCAAAGTACGGGCGTCAGCTTTACAATCCTTAATATCCTTTGGGACAGGATCACGACATTTACCGGCACCAGTTGCAAAATGTAAATCTGCCACTTGTAAGATCTTAAAACGACCTTCGGAATTAAATTTCAAAATTGGTTTATATAAAGTTGTATAATTTTGTGGTGGACCCAGTCTAAATGAAATATAAGCTTGCTTGTCACTTGGAGCAAGACTACCTATCAAAGGTTCGGGAAATAATTTCCAATCTGGTCTAGGGTCAACCGCATCATCACCAAATAAAATATTGATTGCAGAAACTGCATTGGGATTTGATGGTGAGCCATATTGCACCCAAATACCATGTGTCTTTTTCTGCCACCCGGATTCTTCAAGTTCTTCCTTAGTAGGAATATACAAAGCTCTATCTAAGCCATGTCTACTAGTTTCAATAACTCGTTTTTCATTCTTGTTTTTCTTTTCTTCTGACTCCTTATTGAAATCACTGATTTTAGAACTACCCGACTTGGACTTGTCCAAATTTATAATGTGTGTTTTCTCGTTACCCATTTTTTCCTTACCATCGGCAACTAATTTGGCATGGTCCAGATCACTAAATACTTTGTTTGAGTTATATTTTTCTAAAATATACTCGGGTATCTTTAACTTCTCATTACCTTTGATTTTATAGTCCAGTTTTTGTCCCACTGCGATATCTATAATTACCAAATCTTCGGTGGCATTGACAGGGAGATTATCTATTGCAGATTTTGTAATCGTTTTATATGAAAGGTATTGCTTCTTTGTCCAACGCGAATTCAAACCCAAATCCTTATCTAAACGGTTCCATCCACCTTCTTCACTTTCCAAACGGCCTGCTTTTCCATAGTCAGCTGCTGGCATTCCGCATATGGGAGATTTACCGGATACTTTAGAGCAGTCTCCTAAATAAAGATCAACTATAAAGATATTTGAACTGGGCTGGAAGTACGTGGAAAAATTGATAACCTTTGGTAGTATGATGACATTATGATGATGGCCCAATAATAATAACACTGCCGTACATGTAAGGATGAAAAGAAGAGACGTTAGCTGTCTCAACCACCTTTTTGAAAGGCTAACCATGGTCTTATTATCTATTTAAAAAAATAGTGAGTATTTTAAATCAGATCTTTTTCGTGTACACCAGAGTATAGATTTTTTTTGCGCTTTTAAACCCCGTAGATTTCAACAAAAAAGACCCACAGATCCCTTTAAAAGAAGCAAAACGATAAGAGCTCAAATCAATGGCGTGAAAAAAGAAAATTCCAATCCTTTGATAAGCGACAAGATGAACGGAATGCAAATCGAAACCATTCTGCTATACTGCCGCAAAGTGATTGCAAAAAAAGTTCCAACCACAAAAGTACTGATTAAAAAAACGTTTTATTAAAAGATCCTATATAATTGAATTGAAGAATTTAAGGATTCTAATCCTAGTACCTGAATTCCCAATAACCCATTTTGCAGCTGATCGAGCAATTCATTCATTCTTTTTGGATTGGGCAACAGCAAGTCTTTCAGCTTCTTTTTTCTTAGCTTCTGGTTCGACATCGGGAAACGTGTTGGGGTCAATAATCGGTTTATGGTGCCTTGGCTCAATTAACACTGAATGTGGTTTATTGATTGAGGAAATAGGGACTTTTTTGCCACCGATATCGACGTAAACAGGCTCAGAAGGAGAACCTTGTGTGTAAGGATCAGCATTGGCATCGTTAGCGGAATTTGGTTTACTCATTATTGCGTTGTTATCCTGTTGATGTCTATTGTATTGTGTGTAAGCGAAATATGTAATTGCAACAAGTAAAATATAATAATAAAAAGTAGCCATTAAAAAAATTATACACTAGTTTTCTGATTATAATTAAGATTATTTATACTTAAATGCCCATATATGTTTTATTGTTTTATGTGTATTTGGTGGCAATTTCATACGCATGATTTTGGTTGCTAATCTGTGACCTTTACATAAAAAATTAAATACAACGGGCGCAAAATTAAATTTTGGATTATACATTTTCGATTATGCAGTATATTTAATTTAACTTAAAGGATCCACTACACCAATTTTTCCACCATTTGTAATTCCAGTAGCAGAACCTGCAGCAATACCACCTGTACTTGTATTTAAACCAATTTCAGGTATCATGGTAGTATGCAAGGTCATCGCATATATAGTAACAACCATCACGATACAATGTAACCCAAGGCAGTAAATCATAAATAACATTCTTGTAGTTCTTGTTGCCAAAATAGCTCTTGTAATTGAAATAAATAAACGTTCAATCGGAGACAATCTAGAACTAATTCTTTCTTGTTCCCTTATTCTGAATTGTTCTATAGGATGTAATTTTGATTCATAATCTTGCTGATAAGGGTTACTTTCCAAATCAATTTGTTGATTGACCAGAGCATTTAATAATGTATTTCTGTTTGAAGAGCGCGATTGAAATTTTTGTGAACCATTATTGAATTGTGCTAAATAACGCGTTCTTTCATATAATTCCTCGTTATCCCTCTTCATCGAGTTTAATTGTCTTTTTAAATCACCAACAACATTATATTGCTTTTTGAGCTCATCTTCCAACTCATTGTTTCTATCTCTGAATCGATCTCTTTGTTTGGTGATAATTGGTAATATACCAGAATCTTCTTGCGCTCCATTATTCTTGACTCCTGGTCTCGTTATTCTACTAACACCAGATATCATACTAGCATTGTCATTCAACAGAGTACCAGCACCAGTGGCTTCTTGTAAATCGGTTAAATCGTTCTCTAATTTGGCATTCAATTGTTGCAATCTACTTGCTTCTTTGGTCGAAGCTTGCACTTTACTTTCCAATTCATTAACCTTGACTTCAAAAGCTTCCTGTTTAGATCTATATTCAGCCAATTCTTGAGTTAATGCCTTGTTTCTTTGAAGTACAATGTTGGCAATTTTGTCTTTTTGATTATCTTGTACTTCACTTTCTTCTCCTTCATTTCCATCTTCATCTTCTTCATGACCAAATTCTATTTGTCTTAACAAGTGTAATTCATGTTTTATTTCATCATAATCATTGGTCTTATCTAAACGAGTTTTCAAATTTTTAATTTCGGTACTTAATTGATGTGATTCTCGAGTAAAAGTTTCAATCTTTTGAGTATTTTCCTTTGAAAGAATATCTAATTTTTTCCTAATTTGATCCAAATTGGCTACTAAAAGGGCATTTTCACCTTCTAATTCTGAAACTTTTTGAGTATATTCTTCTTTTAAGTTATTAAGTTGAATATTATCTTGAGATTTGGATAATTCAATCCTTAATTCTTCATTTCGTTTTTCTAATTCAAATAACCTCTTTTTAGACGATTCAGCATCTCTTGTAACAATATCTAATTCGGCCAAAACAGAAGCAGATGTTACCTCGATATTATTAGATGATTGCTGGTTGTTCAATTGCAATTCTGTGACCTCATTAGAAGTTCTCAACTCTTCAATTTGAGTTTGTGCTTGTTTGATTTGTGATTTTAATTGATTTTCTTTCTTGATCCAATTCGATTCTTTCTCATCTAATAAAGATTCAAATTCATTTTGCTTAGAAGTTAATTTAGAACTCAATAATTCTGCTGCTTTTTGTTCATTTCTAAGTAATCTTTGTTTTAATTGGTCATAATCGGCTTTTTTAGCTAATTCTTGATTCAATTTACTTATCTCAGCTTTTAATTCATCTGCTTCGGATGTAGCCACAACCGCATCAATCGATAATTCTAATAAAGGCCTTGGGTCAGGTGCTTCTGCTAATAATCTATAAAGTCCAAAAAAATAGTTTTCAACTGTCTTTTTTTTATTAGTTAAAGTATCAATTTCATTTTGATATAACTTAAGTAATGATTTAAATTGCTCCAATTTCTCAGAATCTTCCAACTTCTTGAATTCCTTCGTTTTACCAGCTAAATTCTTTCTACTAATTAAGGAAGATTTTTGTTCTTCTTTCAATTCCAATCCTTGTTCATCCAATCTTGATTGTAAAGTAGGTAGATCGATTTCAGTCCAAGTTTGTAAAGCATTGCTGAACAGGTTTGATTTCTCGGAAGTTGTTGGTACCAAATTGGACTTTGAAGGATCATTCTCAACTGGAGATTGATCTTTTATGTCTTCACTCATCCTTTAAAATCAAATAAATATAATCTTTCAAATTAATATTAAATGGTTTTAATCTATATGTGCTGTTCCTTAAAATAAAACAAAGTTTGAACTATGGTCACGTGATTTCAATGAAATCAACAGTTTAAAATAACAGTTGTTCTTACTACAAATTTATTCATTAGTATGTATATTTTTATAAATACAAAGTTAGATTTACAATACCAAAACCAACCTTGCAACGAGAGCTTTCATATAAAAGAAATATGCTTAGATGAAAGTTTCGTAAGCAACTGGAGCCAAAGTTTGAGGAACGTTACCTTCAGTAGAGATAACCTTAGCTTCTCTTGGCTTAACTGGTTGTCTCTTCAAGTTAACGGTTTCACCCTTAGCCTTAGCTTCTCTCTTCAAAGCAGCGTTGGTCTTAACTCTGTTCAAGAATTCTTGACGACAAGCAGAGTGCTTAACATGTTCAACTCTCAAGTTGACTCTCTTTTCAAGGTATCTACCACCGACAACCTTGTTGATGATGACACCAACAGAGGTCTTAGTAACGTTGTAAACAATACCAGTCTTACCGTGGTAGTACTTGTGTGGCATACCCTTTTGGATAGAACCGTTGGCCTTGATGTCAACAATGTCACCAACCTTGTAGATCTTCAAGTAAGTAGACAATGGAATGGCACCATGCTTCTTGAAGTCACGTTGGAAAGCGTAACGAGTACCAGATCTGTAACCACGACTATAACATTAGTTAGTATTGTAATCTTACATTCAAATGGGTATCAAGGAAGTGCACTTAATTATTTCGTCTTATTGACCCTTTGAAAAAGGTTATTCGTAAAATGTCATCTTTGTCTTCAACAACAATTTAACAATCCTTCAATTTGGATTCAATTCAATAATTTTCAATAGCGTGCTTGCTTTGTTCGTGTTGATTGTATCCACTATTGAGTTTGCCATTTAAGCACACTTCCACCCTTTCATATCTTGATTATCACATACGATTTACCCATTTTTTATTGATTTTGGTGAACTATTCAAAATAGGAATCCTTTAAGTGTACTAATATTAAATGAAAAATCCATGTATATTGAAAGTTTTTTCCCACTACTCCTCCAACCAACCCGCACAACTCACAATTTTCTTGCGAACTATAGAAAATTTTAATGAGCGATGAGAAAAAAAATTAAAAAATTCTAATACTGATGAGGGCTCGAGACCTCAATCTGTTTTGGCACGTGATTAAATATATGGAAACAACCTTAATGTTATGTACATCAACACTTCTACATCTTATTTTAAATTATATATGATTTGTAGAACAAATTGATGTTTATTAGATGTTTACTTAGGTTTACGCATCATTAAAAACATACTTTGAAACTATATTACATATAAAGAATTAAAAAGAGGATTACCCCGATTTTATTAAGATGAACAACTAAAGATTAAATAACATTTACTAAAAATAGTCAACTAATTTACTCTTCGTCTTCGGCACCTTCTTCACCCTTACCTTGGTTCTTTCTCTTAACTCTACCAGCTCTACCACCACCGTATGGGGAGTTGTGAGCGAAGTCAATGTGCTTTTGAGAGTCCAATCTAACAGTGAAAGATGGAATGTTGACGATTTGCTTACCAACGGCAATGTGTCTTTGAGAAATCAAGACTCTGGCGTGGTGGATAGATCTAGCCAAACCCAACTTGAAAACTTGAGTTTGCAATCTTCTTTCCAAGAAATCTTCGATTCTTAAAGCCAAGACATAATCCAACTTCATCTTGTCTTCAGAAAGGACACCAACTCTAACCAATCTTCTGATCAAAGCATTACCTTCGAACAATCTCTTTGGGTCCTTTTCATCTCTGGTCAAAAGGTCACGAGCAGCTCTTCTGATCTTGGACAATTGGAAACCAATTCTGTAGATTTCTCTCTTGTTCTTTAAACCGAATTCACCGGCCAACTTCAATTCAGCGTCCAAACGAGCAGATTCGTAAGGAGTCTTTGGGACAGAGTAAGTCTTAGAGTAAGTTCTTGGGGCTCCTGTAAATTGTTAGCATTAATTCTCATCTGAAACCTTTAAGTGATACAGATGGATCCTCGTTTTACTTTTTAAACTTGAAAACTTAACTATTGATTCAATATAACATCTCAGAAAGTAATGTTCAATATTAACAATCAAATGAATGAAAAATGAGATCAACTTGTTTTAACAAGCTTGTAACTGAAGTGTCGGGAGTTCAGTCACAATATGAAAAAGAATTTGCATCCTGATGTACTGCTGAACAGTACAAAAGGGAAACGAGGACCCGAACCTCAAACGATATTCATCAGCACCGCAGTGAACTGAGATCGTTTAATGATATAACTGCATCTAAAGTCAGTCTTAGTTATTGTTTTATGTGTACATACTTGGCATTGTAAACGATGTCTATAGATAGTAGAATTAAAAAAAAAAATTATAGAAGAACTTTAGTTGGTTTTATATTTTTCGCAATCCTACTTTGGAGTGAAAATTTTTCGATGAACATTGATATTGTGTATGTTTAATTGTTTTTTTCCTCTTCATACACCGTACTAAGTTAAACTCTGTACGTGAGTAAATCTTAGTCTGAAATATGTGACTATTTTTTTCATTTCTTGTTTTCTACAGTTTACGTCGGATTTACAGGTTAGACCAAATGAGTATATGATTGAACCCCAAGATGGTATCATTGATTCTCATGACATAAGCTATGAAATTCCTTGCTTTAATATCAGGAGGGAAGGATTCCTTCTTTAATATTCATCATTGTCTCTCGCAAGGACATGAACTTGTTGCTCTCGGTAATCTCCATCCAGCAAGTGTTGATAAGGATGAAATTGATTCGTTTATGTTTCAAACCGTTGGCCACGATGTAATTGATTACTACAGCCAATGTCTTGATGTACCATTGTATAGACAAGCCATAACAGGAACTTCGTCCAATCAAAAATTGGAATATTCAATTACAAAAGATGATGAGATCGAAGATTTGTATCTTTTGTTATCAAAAATCAAGTCTGAATTGCCAGATGTTGAAGGTGTAAGTTGTGGAGCAATTTTATCACATTATCAAAGGACTAGGGTTGAAAATGTTTGTGACCGTTTGGGTCTTACATCTTTAGCATACCTTTGGCAAAGACCGCAATACGAATTAATGCAAGAAATGTGCATGAGTGGATTGGATGCACGTTTAATAAAAGTTGCAGCCATTGGCCTTACTTCTGCTGATTTGGGGAAATCAATATCCCAAATGTTTCCTAAATTAGTGAAATTGAACGAAATGTACCAAGTACATATCTGTGGTGAAGGTGGTGAATTTGAAACGTTAGTGTTTGATTCGCCTTTCTTTAAAAATAAAAAATTAAAAATTGTTGACCAAAAGGCGATTGACCATTCAAACGATGATGTTTCTTATTTAAAGTTGAAAGTTGAAGTTGTCAATAAAGTTTCAACTTCTTATACCAACTTGACTGCTCCTTTGTTGCTTGATCAAGAATTTGAAGAAGTTTATGATGAGTTAAAGAGCCTATATAATTTCGAAAACACATCTCCAACTTCCAAATTACCTGGGAAATTATTTAAATCAAGCATAACATCAACCAACACAAAGATTTACATTTCAAACTTATCTAGTGATAAGGAAGATATCAACGAAGCAGCCAACGATATTTTTAACCAATTATTGGATATCCTTAAATTGCAAAATGTTAGTATTGATGATGTTCAACATGTTACATTGTTGTTGTCAGATATGCTTAATTTCCTGAACGTGAATAAAGTTTATCAAAAGTATTTCGAAAAGTTTTACCTTCCACCATCAAGAGTTTGTGTTGAAACAGCAGTTTCCAAAAACATACAATTTTCATGTATTGTGGCTAAACAGAAAGAAAAGCAAGGTATTCACATTAGATCGAGATCTTATTGGGCTCCACAAAACATCGGACCTTATTCTCAAGCAATTATCGAGACTCAGTATAATGAGTATAAGTTGGCAACATTATCCGGGCAAATACCGTTGATTCCATCGACAATGGAACTTTCTAATCGAGGGCCTGTTTTCAACAGTTTAATTTCATTACAGCATTTATTTCGTGTGAAGGATTTAATTGGTGTTCCCCAATTTGCACAAGTTACATGTTTTGTAGTTGATGATCAATACATTGATTTGGTATGCAAAATATGGGCGAGTTTACAAACCAATGATTTGGGCAGGTTATGCGTGGTTAAGGTTTTACAATTGCCACGTTCGGCAGATGTTGAATGGGGTGGTATAACTTATCAAGAAATGAGAGATATGTATGAAGATGACGAAGACGAAAACGATCATTCTCTGCCTTTGGTAGAATCTGATTTCACTACTATTGTGAAGGTCAAGAAAGGTTATATCGCTACTTCATTCATAAGCAGTCTGGATGAAGTTGAACAAATGCTTATAAAATACGCTAATCATTATATAAAGGTGATTGGTACTCCTAAGAATTTGAGCAAACTTGATTTCAATGGTGAATATTTACCAGTTTTAAGCGTATATGATTATAAGGGTAAAGAGCACAATTATGCCATACATGTTTTTATAGAATAAGTCATATTGAAATAATAAGTAATATAAAAGTAAGTCATAATATCGTGAAGTCATTGAAAAAGCATTATAAAGCAACTGTTGTATAATCGAATACAAACTTCAATTGCAGTGAAAAATATGTTGGTTTAAGATATCTCATTTTGTCACGTCACTTCCATCACTAGTCGGCCCATTGTAAATTAACTCTTTTGGTACTTCAATGCCATTGCGATCACATAATTCAATCAATTTTTTATTTTCATCTTTTAAATAATCTATGAAATCAGCGCTTTTTGTCAATATGTTCAATTCTGATCTGTTTTCCAGTTCAGTTAGTGTTGGAGTAAGCAGTACTAAGTTATCAAATTCAGATCTAATATTTTCTCGCCTCTTCTGTTCTGATGCAATATGATGAGCCTTTTGTATGAGTTAGCATTTAAAATTCATGAATAAATGGTCACGAGTGAATACATACCTTTTTCTCTTCTTCAGACAACAAAGATGTTTTAGTTGCCCTCTTACGTCCAGAACTTTTTCCATAAGCAGACATAACACCTGATTCTTGATCAAAATTTATGAAGTTATTCATATTATTATATATACAGGTGTGTAATAGTGTATTTGAATATTGCAGTTTATGACGGAGATAGTACTTTTTGTGTGTGTAAACCTTTTTTTACAGTTTACAGATAGGATAAATGCATGTGATTTTTATAATCGTAAAAGATGTGGTAAATTTGCTATACTATTTTGGGTTAGTTATTAAAGTTTTGACTTGACTTTTGTCAATTGTAATGTATTTCTTCCGTCACTGTCTAATTTGAATCGATTTAGGTTTGAACTTCGCTTAGATTTATTTTTATTCAACTTTTTTAAAAATGAATCGTCAATTACGATTACAAATTATTAGGATGCGGCAATATATTTATATATTATAACTTGTGAGGGGTGTAGTAACAACACTTTCTCTTGGATAAGAATGTCATTAAAGTATTGAGAAATGATTATTGATTTCTTACGTAATCGTTAATTATAGGGGGTAGACGGAAAAAAGAGGAGACAACCCCTCATCATTTTCATTTGAATTGCTTTTTATACATGCATTTATACACTCTTAAAATTTTTTGGTAAAGTCTCGGAGTGAGAGTAAGGAAAAAATCCAAAAAAATTGACGTACAATTACATTCTCAATAGGCGCCAAAGTAAAAATTTACATTTAAATTCCTTGCTCGAGACGGGTTTTATGTGCAGGAACTGTGGATACTTGCCTGTATAAACTGAGTTTCAGGTAATTATTAGTAGAAGCGATCTAGCTACCGAAAGACATTCAATGACCGGTATGTAGCGTATTCCTTTTTTTTGATATCGAGATCCCTACAATTAAAAACGCGTTTAATTTAGGGGCTTCGAAGATTTCGACTGTGGCTCGGAATTATTTTTTTCTGTTGATCTCCTATTCAATTTTTCATTGTTTAAATGAACAAATTGATTAGGGAATCAAATACAAATATCTCTTGAATTAATATACAATTTGCACTACAGGCATCACATATCAATTTTGCATAAAGAATTACAAAGGTTAAATAGTAATAAATGGATATTTATTTGTATAAAAAAAATAGGAAAAGCAATATTATTGAACTAAAACAAACAAAAAATTAAAAAGTTAATGAACTTGGTCTTTCTAAGAATCCAAGAATAAATATGAATATTAAATTTTTAAGTAAAACCCCCAAATGCTAAAACCTGGAAGCAGGAATAAACACTAAATGGGAATTAAGGATTTTTGATTGATTAACTTACAACAACAAAGCAACACCGGCAGCGGCAACAGCACCGACAACACCAGCAGCACCGATTTGAGCAGCGGCGTTGTGGGAAGAGGTGTGGTTGGTAGCGTTAGAACCGTTAGAACCGTTAGAGTGGTTAGCAGCGGAGACAGCGGTGGCGGCGGTCAAAGCAATAGCGACTTGTTTGAATTGCATCTTTAAATTATTCTAAATTAGCTGTATAGTAAGAAGAAAAAAAGGAAAAAAATTCACATTGATAAACCGAAGAAATTCGACTTATTTATATATCGCTTTTTTTAAACCCGATTTTTTAAATGGTTATCAGTATAGCCAAAGATAACGTGAGAAACAAAAAATTTTCATTCTTTACTTTTCTTTCTTTTTCCTTGTTACGCTATTTTTGCCTCTCGTCACATACAAAAAATTTTCCATAAAATATATGCCAATTTAAATGCCATACCTTGTATGCAGGACGGATACGTCGAAATTAATAGAACAAAAAAGAAAAGCAAACTATATCCCGCGAAAAAAGAAATTAATAGGACAAAATAGGAAATCAAATGTATATACAGGCGTCAATTACCCACGCTACGAATATGAAATAGGGAGATTAGTCAGGCTACCCAATTCGTCATTTTTCTTACCCAATTGCACCTCGAGTCGTTTCAACGAACCTAAACAAAAAAAAAAGAAAAGAAAAGACTCTTCGGGTTAACTATCGAGTGGCAAGATAGTCTGGTCATTCTTTAAATTATCGTCTTCATCGATGGGGCAAAGTTTGTTTATGAATATGAAGCTGGTTACTTAGGCGGAATAACAAACAAAACACTCGTAATTGTAATTATCTGCAGAACTTCGCAGGCGGGGACGGCTCTTCTTTTCTCCTATAAAGCACTTTATATATATTTTTTTGCACTTTTTAGTCGGCAATATCTCTTTGGCTATGCACAGAAAACGTGTAAACATTCCAGTCGAGTTTATAGCACAAAATTGAGTTTAACCTCAGCGTTGTCTGTAAACAAAGCCTAAAGTACCCCAAGGCATTTGTACTTTTTAGCAGGTCTACTCCTGAATGTTTTCCCCATGGAAAAATAAAAATGTTTTGTAGCGGAGTCCGGAGTCGGTACTATTACATAGGTTTGCATATTATATGCAAAGTTACGTTTATTCCTCGAAGTTAAATCTATTGATGGTTTGAAGTGTTGGTCTATCAATATTTCCTTTTAATAAGGCGCCTTCAAAAGGCAATTCTAATTGGAAACAATCATCAATTTCTTTGTTGAAATTTCAACCAAGAGGCTGTGTGTGAATATATTCAAAAACTTACTCAAAAATAACGCCTTATGCATAAAAAAAATCTATTAATATCGTCTAAAAAGGTGATCTACATACAAGTCGTTACGAATACTTTGACCAACCTCTCTTTTATGTTCCGCTATGTAGTCAAGTATAACTTGGGAATCCTTATGATTATCACACAAGAATCTATGGTTTTTTGTAACTTCACGACTCACCATATATTCTTCAAAGATTGCATCGTCTGAAAGAATGTTCAAATAGTCATTGACACCCAAGCTTTTAAGTCGAACCTTGTCGATATTACTTAAAAGTCTCTTGTATAAGTCGTTTGGGATATCCAAGATATTATCCATTTGTTCGTTTAATGAACGCTTATTTGCTTTAACTCCAGCATTACTTATTTTCCCTTCATTTTCATCCAGTAAATCGTATTGATATTCCGTCAACCATTCTTGAGGATTCTCTATATATTCCATCACTTCATCAATGTAGATCCAATTACGTAAGTTGTCATCATAATAATAATCTTGAAATTCCCAATTCACCATACTTGCGGCTTTATATTCATTGGTCAATATATTTTTATATTCGTTAGGAAAATATCCTACATGATTCTCCATAATTCCAATTCTTAAAGGTGAGATTTCTTCCAATTGAACAAAATGATTATTTCTGCAGTTATATAACTTTAATTCTTCATTTGTTTTTTTATCCTCTAAATTATTATGATATCTATCTGGAGAAACCGTATCAGTTAAGGATAAACCGGTAATATCAATGTATAATCCAGTGTCAATATCTATAAATCTAGCATCAATATTGTTCATCCCGTTACCATTTGTACGATGAGTGATAGATGATCCAACGTCAATAAAATAACGGCCCATTCCATCAAATTCATACTCACCATTTTCCTTCCCAGCAATCCTCTCAATCACTAAAGATTGATTAAAATCACGGGCTAGTTTATACAAGTCTCTAACGGGCATTTGAACATCAATATCGGTGTCCCAAGGAAATAAAAGTCCGTTCCAATACCATGATAAAAGAGAACCATGAGAAACCCAAGTATGAATATTATTGTTTTTACTAAAATGTAACCAATTTTTTAATAATCTATGCAATGAATTTAATTGTTCAACTTTACCAATATTCAAATCATTAAAAAATCTCCAGTCATAATGTTCACCTTGCCAATTTTTATCTGCAGAAGCTAATAACTTTGCTTCTTGAAAATATTTTGGAGGATTTTTCAATCCTTTTGAATATACAAGGGCTTGTGAATATGCAGTTGACGGATCATTAATTGATAATTCTTCTTCAACATCGACATTAAAATCCAGTTCATTTAAATGAATTTCTTTCGAAATCTTAAATTCATTATTAAAATGATTTGAATTATTCAAATGATTTATGAAATTTTTATATTCTTCTATAACATTAACATTTTTTGATCCATTAAAAACATCAAGCATTCCATTATGAAAAATCCCATTTTTGATATTATTTCCCAATTCTTGATTTACTGAAACTTCAAAAGAATTAGCATCAGTTAAAAATACCAATTTTGAAGGTGGTGCAAACTCTTCAAATAAAAAGGATTTACCAATTATTTGATGATTATACAGAGATTGTTGTCCCGAACTATCGAAAATATGATATCCCAATAATCCATTTGATTTAATACAATATTTTTGAACGGATTTAAGAGTTGAACCAAGAGCCATAATTGGAGAAACATTAAAGATTTTACAATCGGCTTTATTTTCAATTAATTTTTTTAATTTTGACATATCCACCCAGTCCAGCCAGTGGAATTCTATTGATTTTGGATTTGTTTCTATAATTAACTTCATATATGCGGATAAAGTAAGCCTTGGATCAAAATCATGGATATTTGGTTTTGTTTCAGATTTGAAATAAGCATCTGGAATAATAGTTGTAACTGGTATTTCAATTTTAGGATTTAATTTCCAAAATTGATTTGAAAAATCAGTTTCTAATTTGATTTGTATTAAATTTTTCAAGTTATTTTGAAAATATTCATTATTATCAAGTTTTAAATCATCATTCAGATTTTGAAAATAAATTAGACCACTCCGTAGTGTTGGTTGTAATATGGTTATTAAAATGAATATAGAATATACTAGGATTGTAATAAACAAAAGCCGTATAAACTTCTTTTGTTGAATAAGCATTTAGTATTCTTGTAGATTATTGGAACTATTCCTCAAACATTAATGTTTAATATATAAAGTACATATATATATATATATATATATTATTTGTAATGATTATTCATAGATTACCGATCTAAGGTACGTCGGGACAACATCCCTTTATTTTTTGCATATTTGTGTGCATTTTGTGAATTTTTGATTTCACAAATTGATTGCAAGTATTGTGCATTGATTAAGCATCTATTCGGCTATACATAACTGCGCCTAGGAGGATCTTGCTTTTAATATTATTTAAATAATTATTATTTTGTGGTACCACAAAGTTTCAAATTTTGACAAGGCGCTAAAAAAACCTAAAATATCAGCTTTTTAAAAATTACTGTGCATAACTAATTCATAAAAATTCCAAATTAATATAAACGTCACAATACATTTAAATCAAGGCTACTAAAAATTAAACGATCGCCAAGATAATTACTTCAATGCAAGAAATTATATATTCAAACCCCTGGCATATAAAGGGGACCAAATTATAAAATAAGTATAAATACGACTATAAATTCCAAATTTTGATTTAAATTTTAAATTTTAAATTTGAACTTCACGAATTAGTAGTCCCTCTTGACCTTGACCTAAACATCCCAAGATATCAACACTTGAATTTTTATGACCAATTTCATGCAGGATTTGTTTTAAATTCCTAAATTGGAAAATCGAAGATGAGCCCCCATATAATACATCGCCTTCAATTCCAACACGATTACAAGTGACAACGGTAATTTTTTTATCATTTTTATAATATTTATAACGGATACTATTTGGATGTACCAAATATGGAAAAAATCGAAGTATCCAATAATCTATTGTACTAACACTTGGAATATATGGAATAAATTTTTCAGTAGTTGAATCAAGATTTGGTTTTTCATCATGTACATTGAATAAAAAATTTGGAATTTTGTGATTGAAAAATGTTTTATTAAACCACTGCCCCAATTCTAATTTTTGAATTGGTGAATTTTCAATTTTAAGAGACGGGGATAATGGAGATAACCAAGCCATTGGACATAAGATTAAATCAACTTCTTGACTAAAACATTTTGATGAAAATTCAAATTCATTAAATGGAGCTTTAAATTGATAAGGGTTAAGATCCATGCAAATACCTATATTAATACGATATGATTTATATGTGGATAAATCATTATTAGATAATTTTGAATTTAAATAATATTGTTTATCTAATACCACATCAATTGATTTAAACTTTACCGGATCTGGATTTTCACTACAGCCCCACACTTGATCAGTTTCAAATAAATGTGTTTTTCGATAATTGTATAATTCTGATCCATCAGGAGCAATAAAAATACTTGAATTATAAATAGTATTATTATGAATTTCTGGATAACCTAAAAGTGTAAAACAATTGTATTCTTTGGAAAGATTTTTAGCGAGATTTATAGAAGGATTATTTTGCTTTGTTGTAGATTCTAAATGATGTTCAATTGCATCACGGTTTTTGAAATTATATCCTGTAACTGCCAATTCGGGTAATATAAGCAAATCTGGTTTAACAGGTGATGAAGATATAATATGTTTAATAGTTTCAATATTCTTTAATTGTTGACCCAACTTGGGGTTAAATTGTAAACATCCAATCTTTAGTTTCATAATTAGTTCTTTCTTTTTTTTTCTTTTTTAATTGTACTGATTTTTTAGATTTTAAAAAAATGCAATCAAATTTTGATTTTAATTTAATATAAATTTTAACCAAATTTTTGAGGAGTAAAAGAAAAGAATAAAATAAAGTTGAAAACGTTGCGATTTTATTGAAATACATGCAAAAAAACGTATCACAAACAAAACTTTTTTCCTTTTTCCGTATTTCAATGTGCACTAAAAAATTGATAACTAGGAAAATACACTGATTTTCAATTTCTCAATTTGGTCTTAACGCAGAGGAAGGTGGCTTTAAAACAAGGCTTTTTAATACACATTATTATCTAAAATAATCATGCTTTAAACCCTTCCCAAATTACAAATTATTAACTTCAAATACAATTTAGTTAATAAAATGAATTTAAAATCAAAATATTAAAGCAACTTAAAGTTTTAAAGAATCATAAAGTTGTAAAAAATAGATATTTCTTGAAGATTGTTTTATGCGGAAAACAGCAATGAAAAATCTATACAGATACTCCGCTAATTAATATAAAAAAATAAATATTGATAAAAAAAAGGACTTAATTTCATCCGTTAAATACGCAATATTTTTTAAAAAAAATTATTTAGATTAAGTTTTGTGTATTGTTTAGAATTTTTTCCACTCTTAAAAGCGTGAAAACTAATTTATCTGCAAGATCGGCGGGTGAACATAAAAAACTATATGGATCGACATTAATAAAAAATTGTTGACGTTGTATTTTTAAAATGATTACATATATATATATAATATATCTTTATAATTTTAAATCTTAATTTTAAACATTTAGTTTGAACCATTCAAATTTTTATTTTAATTTCAATTATTTTTACAATTTTTAACCTGGTAGTGATAGCCAAATTTAAAAAATGATCCGTAGAAGATCAAAAATTTTAATACTTATAATTTCAGTATTATTACTTCATATGATTATACTTTCATTAATAAGTTATAATCCAGAACATACATTACATAAATTTATTCCTCAAAATGTTAAAGAAATTTTATTAAATTTCAAACTTTCACTTATAGATGAACCAACAGTTATTGATACAAGTATTATTGATCCAACAGAAAGTATAAATGCTTTACATAATAAAGTACTTAATAAATTTGATAAATTATATAATGAAGAATTATATGAAGAAATGGATGATAAGAAAAAACTTAATTATTATAATATTAAATTAATTAATAATAATGCATTTAATGATATAATTTTACCTGAAAAAGTTGTTAGAAATAAAGAAGGAATTAATGAAGAAGGTGATGGTGATAATACTGAATTAACTGAAGAAATTTATTCAAATTTAGTTCAATTTCAACATTTTGATCCTAGATTTACTTTTGGATTTATTTTTTATCATTTAGCATCAGAAATTCTTTTAAATCCAGATAATCCATTAATTGAAATTCCATTTTTCCATTGGGCAGATTTTGTTGATATTTCACTGTTAAATCCATATTATTATAAAATTATTAAAAATTCATGTAATAAATTTGATTTTTCATCAAAAAGTCCTTCAAGAAATAGACAACTTGAAACTTATCCAGCATCTCAATTTTGTTTTAATGATGAAGATATTGAAAATGAATTTAAAAAATTATTATCAAAAGATATTTTATCTGAAGAAGATAAAATTTTTAAAAAAAATTTAGAAATTATTCAAGAAAATAAATTTAAAACTGGATTTCATGTTTTTAAAGATGGTGGTAGATCTTCAAAAATAATGAAATCAATTGAAGCAAAATCTTATTTAAATGATTTTATGCCATTTCCAAATTCAATTAATTTTTTATTTCCAAATACAACAACTTTTCAAGTTAAAGTTAAAAATCAAGAAATTTCAAAAACAAATAATAAATATCGAATTTTTGATTCTTATATTTTTAATAAATATATATTGGAATATGAAACAAATTATAAATCTGAATTAGATGTTTCAAGAGTTATGCATCTTAATGTTAAAGATCAATTAATTTCATTATTAGATGGTTTAAAACAAATTAATTATACAATGTCAAGTCCAAATTTTATTCCAAATAAAGATTTACAAGCAAATGATTTTATTGATCATACAAATGAATATATTAAAGAATTAAATCAAATTAAAAATTTAAATAATTCAGATCAAATGTATTTAAATTCACTTAAATATTCAATTTCACTGAGAAATCCTCCAAAATATTTTTCAGAAGCAAAAATTTTAAAAAAAGAACAAGATTGGGCATTAGGTGGTCATTATGATTGGAGATTTTATAATGGTTTAATTAATTATACTGATAAACAAGTTCCTGCATTACATGGTATTATAAAAGCTTGGTTACGTTTTACAAATTCAAATAATTTAAATACTTGGGTTGCTCATGGTTCTCTTTTAGCATGGTATTGGAATTCACTTGCTTTTCCATGGGATAATGATATTGATGTTCAAATGCCAATATCTGATTTACATAAATTAGCTCGAAATTTTAATCATTCAATAATTATTGATTTAGGAGAAGATCCTTTAAATCAAGAAATTAAATATGGTCGTTATTTCTTAGATTGTGGTTCATTTATTTCACAACGTTCAAGAGGTAATGGAAATAATAATATTGATGCTAGATTTATTGATATGGATACTGGTTTATACATTGATATTACTGCACTTGCATTATCACCTACTTTTGCACCTACAAGATATGATCCTTTATTAAATAATCCATCATTACGTCGTGGAGGTGATCCTTCAATAACTGAAATGGATAGAAATATGTATATGAAGGTTTACAATTGTAGAAATGATCATTTTTCAAATTTATATGAAATTTCTCCATTACAATTATCATTTTTTGAAGGTGAATATTCATATATTCCAAATGATTTTCAACAAATGTTGGTTAATGAATATGATGTTGAAGGTATTACATCTTTATATTATAAAGGTTATTTATTTGTTCCAAAATTAAGAATTTGGATGTTGGCACGTAATTTAAAATTATTTATTGATGATAATCCACATTTACAAGTTTATGATGAAGATGGTTCTGCTTTAAAAATTGAAAATGATAAATATTTAAGATATTTATCAAAATTTTCAGAATCTGATTATGTTAAATTAATTTTTGATCAAAATTATTTATTAAATGAGTATATGCTTACTTCAAAACTTACTGAAATGCATGAAATGGAAATGTTAAATATTTTAAGTCTGGAATTTAATCAAAATCCATTTTTTAATGAAACTGGTGAACTTCTTGCTACTCCAACTCATTTAAGACATGATTTTTTTACTTATAATGCTTGCAGACTGAATTATAAATTTAATGATATGATTTCATCAACTTTGGAAGAAATTAAAAATTATAAATTAAGTTTAGAACAATTTAAATTAAATCAAGAAATCAAAAAAATAAATGAACAAAATTCATTAGCAAATCAAGATCAACAAAATGAACAAAAATCAGAACCAATTGGTAAAGTTCCTGATAAAGCTCCAGTAATTACTCCAACTCAACATACCCTTAAACTGTCTACTTTATCTACATTAAAAACATCAACTATACAATTGTCAACTTTGAAAATGCCTCCACTTGGTGAACCAACCTATCAGACTCTCAGAGATTAAGTAAATAATTTACAAAATTTGCATTTTTAATTCCATAGTTAATAAAATTTAATATTTTTATAATCTTTGTAAAGTTTTTAGAAATTTTTAGTTAAATTTAAGATATTTTAAAAATACTTATAAATTAGAAAATTTATATATTAAAATATGATTTAAAATTTAAGAATATACAAATAATTGGTTAGTTAATTAAATTATCATTAATTATCAATTATATTTTAATTGTATAGAATTTAATTTGATTGCAAAATTTCTTATCAAATTTAAAGATCTCACGTGACACAGCACGCTTTTTACGACATGTGACACCATTTCTTGTCCAATAAAATTAAAGCAACATCGCGAATTGTTTAATAAAAAAAGTGGTGAGATTTTTATCAAGTTTAAATATAAAATTTAATTGAATATTAAATCTTTAACACAATATGTTTAAGAGAATTCAACAACTTACTTTCAGAAGATTTAACAGCCACGGCCACGGCTACGGTGTGTCCAAGCACATCAATGAAGCTGCCTTCCCATCTGGTAAGGTCAGCAAGGAAGCTGGTGAAGCTTTCAAGAAGGCTTATGAAAACAAGGTCCATCATTCCGAAGGTATCACCAAGACTTGGAAAAGATTGGTCTACTTTGTTGCCTTTCCAGCTATTGCTTTGACTGCAATTCCAGTTGTTAATGTTGAATTGAAGCATGCTAAGCACAGAGAACATTTGAGACACCTTTCTGATGAAGAATGGCCTGTTCAATATGATTATCAAAATGTCAGACAAAAGAAATTCTTTTGGGGTGATGGTGACAAGACTTTGTTCTGGAACTCTGATATCAATAGACACATTGAAGCTTAGAAATGATGATTCATTCAAAGTATATTAATAAAATTAACGTTTAAAATTTAAAAATGTAGTTGTAAATTACAATTTAATTATTATGAAATATTTATTAACTAAGTAAAATATGAAAGAATAATGATTATAAAATGGATTATAATTGTCCTGTTAAAAAGTTTCTAAAATAATCAAACAAACTTTTATAAAGTGGAAAAGATATACAAATTATTTGTTGCTGCAATTGCAACAGAATTTTCATGTGGATGCCATGATAAATGTAAAATATTTCTTTTATAATCTGGTTCATCATAATCAGAACCATATTTAGTACCCATTGCACTTATCATTCTACGTCTCATAGTATTAAGACCAGATTTTTTTGATTTAAAAGCAGTTTTATCAGCTTGTAATGTAATTTCTTCTTGTTCTTCATATTGATCTTGTATATAATCTTCATTTTTATTCTTCTTATTATTATCAGATGAAGATGGTGGTTCATCATATTGGAAACCTTCATTTTCATTATCATCTTCATCATCTTCATCAAAATCATCATCACCATAATAATCATTATTATCACCCTTCTTTTTTGAAGTTAAATTATTGTTGTCATTAGAATCATTAATTTTTTTCTTTTTAGCACGAGTAATTGAAGTTGTACCAAAATTTGGAGATATAATTTTTTCAGTATTTGAAGTATTAACAGCATTTGGATAAATCATAAAATTATCATTATATGAACCAGTCATGACAGATTTATTATCACCACTAAATTGAACTTCAAATTTATCAAAAATGGCATCAGTTTCATAAGTATCACATAATTTATCTCTTAAAAATTCATGAACATGAATTGTTTTAATAGGTTTTGAATCCATTGCTAAATCCCATATTTTAACAGTCATATAATCTCTTGAAACAATATATCTACCATTTGCACTAAATTTAACATCAGAAATTGAACTTGTAATTTCAGTAAAAAAATTATGAGAAGCTGGATCAACATATTCTTCAAAAACTTTTGCATGTGAATCACATAATGAATTTGATCTCATATCTGCTAATTTAATAGTACCTTTTGAAGATGAATACATAAATAAATTACAAAATTGAGGATGAAATTCTGCACAAGTAATAACTTCAGTTAATTCTTCCATATTTGTTGGTTTAATATCAACAATATTAAAAGATTGATCAGATATTCCTAAATTCCATAAATTAATTCTTAAATCATCAGATGATAAATAAGTTTCTTGATCTGAATTAATTGAAATTGAATTAATATGATATGCATGAGCATTTGAATAAATACGTTTTGGTTGAGCAGATATCAATTTATCATGTAATTGTAATTGTGGTAATTTTAAATTTGAAACTGAAAAATTATTTGAACTTGGTAATTGATTTAATCCATTCAAATTATTTTCTGAAACTAATTTAATTTGTCTTTCCATTATTTTCCATAATTTAATTGTTTTATCATTTGTTGATAATAAAAATAATGAATTATTTGAACTTCTTAACCATTTTATTTTATTGATTTTCTCTTCAATTTCTAATGATTTTAAATAATCAAATTCAGCATCATGACTTTGAAATTCAGTAAAAAATTTATATTCACAACTTTGCTTTTTCTTTGATTGATTTCTTTCAAAAAGAACAACTCTACCACCTTTATCCCCCGTGGCCAAAAAATCCCCCGTATGATCGAATTCAACAGTCGATATAATATCGGCTTCTGTAATGTTTTCAATGTCACCTTTATCACCAAAGCATTGTGAAAACTTCCAAGTTTCTTCTGCTGTCATCGTTTATTTATATGTATTATCTTTAATTGATGGTAAATGGAATTATTGAATTGCGATTTTTTTAAATTAATTAAATTGTGTATGTTTTTTAAATGTTTTTGAAGTATATAAAATTTCGTTTTGATAATTTCAGTTTTTCAAATCTCTATATGATAAAGAAGTCAATATTATTCAATTTCAAATTGAATTGATCAATTAAAATGGTTTCTTGATATATATATATAATGGTGGATGGCGATAACAAGCGAAAGGGCAAAAAAAAAATCTTATTGCAATGAAAACAAAATTATGAACAACTACCGAGCGAACAGAAAAAATTAAACAAATTTTTTGTATCTCTATTAAAATTCGGTGTGCCTAAAGTTTTACAAACAAAAAAGAGGAAGTATAAATGCTAAATAAAACACGTTTAATGAACAATTAATTAATATTTATAGTTTCTATTTGTAAATAGAAATAATTCAATATCTAGTCTTCACTTATAATATTCATCAAGTCAAAATGACATGAGAAGGGGGAAAAATATTAAAGGAAAAACGGAGGGGTTGGTAGGTGCACTACTTGTAGAGAAAGATTAGATAGTTTAAAGTTTAAATACCGAACATAATAATTTGTTAAGAGATCATTATTACAAAGTTAGACACTTTTAGTAAACCCTATTTATCAATTTTTTTATCAAAACTGTTTTCTTGTTAGATTATCTGTTCTCTAATTTAAAATATTGAATACTCCTAGTTGAATACTAAAAAGCAATTTCGTGTAGCAACTTTTAAAGAGATTAATTTACATTAAATATCATTTACTTGTATCAACTTTAATTTGTAATAATGATATTAAGGATTGAAAATTTCGTTATTTTAAAATTTTATATGTATATTAAACAAGAGTTATATCTTTACAATATAATCATATTTATTTAAGTGGCCTTCTTGGCAGCATCTTGAGGAGCAACCTTTCTGTCGTTAGTGTTGAATCTCTTTCTCACTGGTGGAGCTCTGATTCTTCTGTCAGTTCTAGATCTGACTCTAACGATTCTGGCGTGAATAGCACAGGAGACACAGTAGTGCAACTTGTTGTACAACTTTGGCAAAGCGTATTCAGCGTAAACAGAAGCTTCAGACAAGTCTCTGACAGCAGCGGCTTCAACCATGTTTCTGATAGTGACTCTCTTGATGGCCTTATCCTTTGGGACCATTCTAGCACAGTTCAAACATCTGACTGGCTTGACGTGACCTCTACCCTTCTTGTTTCTACCGTTGGAAGCTCTCTTCTTAGACATCTTGAACTATTAATTGTTAGTATGCAAAATTCGATTGAATATTAATAATGTAAAATATATTTTCAAATAATTCTCAAATTTTTCAATAGTTCATTCTTGATTTAATAAACTTTTCGACTCAATTAATCTAGTTTCAAATCATTCTTTCAATAAAGTATCATATCTCTTATGATTGAACTCATTATAGTAACATCTAAAACATATATTGTAACATTATGGTATAGGTCAGTACATACCTTTTTTGTATACTGCTAAAAAAAAAAGGAAGTAAAATTACAAAACGCTTTAAAAATTTCAAATAGAGTGAATGAAGAAAATTTTTTTCGGGATTGATGCTCACTCACTGTGAAGCAAAAGTTTGTTAGCGTTAAGATTTTAATGTGTGTGTGCGTATACAATTTTTTTTGTGCAGTACCATAACTTATGTTTGTGTAAAAGTTGCGCTTAATACTTAAATTTATTTTGTATGTAGTTGCGGTAAATACTGCAGCGTGGATCTTCTCGCGAAAAAAAATAGATTATATAATCAATTACGATATATATATTTTTAAAGTGTACGCACGTGTGAGTAGGGCTAGAGCCCCATCACATGACGAGTCACTTGATACATCACACGCTCGAGCACAGACTTTTGGTCAGGTGATACAGGAAACACTAAATCATTCGATTTATTTAAATTTCTTTTTAGACAAATTTAATTTTTTTATTAACCAATCAAATTGACTGAATACGAATTTTGTTAGCTGACTTTTTTTTTCAATATTAATTTTGAGTTTTGGCTTAACATCTTCCAATACTAGCACTGTCTTTTTTTCCGTATAGTACATTAAATTTGTGTGAGCGCACACTCAATTTCCATAGGAAATTTGAAGTTTTTTTATATATTATAGCCTCTCGCAACATTGAATAGTAATATATCTTTGTATCCAATACTTAAATATTCATAATCGTATGTGATAAGATGAAATACTCTACATCTGAAGATAGAAGAAGAATCGAGATTGGTGGATCAGTCGTTGATATCATAAGGTTCAAAAGTTGTGAACAATTTTCAACCATCGAGAAATTGAAAATATAAAACAGAACAAGTAAAAGACCAGTCATAAATTGAAAACAAAAAAGAAAGAATAATGGATTAAGAATAGTTCCGAATCAAGTTTTTTATGAAAGTTTACTGGACAAATTTGAAAGATTATGTGGATTTCAACATGAATTATTAAGCAAGATGAAGATAAAAATATTTAAATCTTTTGAGTTTCAGTTTAAACATCAATTACTATAAAAATGATAAATGATTCTATACAAAAACAAGACAGAAAATTGACATTAAATTGTCAATGACTAATTGAATTATCTTTAAACTAGAGTTATATCAATATGAAATCTCGACTGCTCCAATTTTCGACAGAAATCCTTTCTTCAAAACTATTAAGTTCAATTATACTAACAATTTATAGATAATGCTTTCCCGTTCATTTAGAATTGCTAGACAATCATCTAGATTGTTTACCACCTCGACCAGAGTTATGCATGGTAAACCAACTCCAGTTAACGTCAAGACCGCTGAAACCTTGCAAGATGTTACTGGCCCAGATGGCTCTTTGATCGGTCCTGGTGCCAAGGCCGGTACCATCCCATCCGACTTGGAACAAGCTACTGGTTTGGAAAGATTCGAAATCTTGGGTAAGAGAGAAGGTGTTGATGTTTTCGACTTGGAAAACCCAATTACCGAAGGTAAAGGTACCCCACAAGACCCATACTTGGTTCCAACTTACATTGGTTACCGTTATGTCGGCTGTAAGGGTAAGGATGGTGATGAACACAAGCCATACTGGATGAAGGTTGAACACGGTAAGTTGGCTAGATGCTGGCAATGTGGTACCTCCTTGACCGCTAAGTACTTAGGTGAACCAGACATGGCTCACCATTAAACAAAAGTTGCATAGAAAGTTCCAAGGAGAGCATGTGTGTCTTATGCTAGTAAAATATAACAATCACGATTAACAAATAAACTTCTAAATAAGAAAAAATAATTAACAGATAAAAAAATGTACTTGTAATTGTCGTTGGTTCTCCATATTCTTAAACTGTGATGATGCGATAGTAGCAGTTGACAAAACTGACGATAGCAATCACAAATGTTGATGATATAGTTTTGTATTATTATTTTTTTTTACTTCATCTTATCTATATCATCCTTCTTGTGTCCTTTTTCTTTCTTTTTTCTGGTATTTTTTTTACCGCTTTGATGAAAATCTTCGATATATCCACTTTGAGATAACAGAAAAAGTGTACCTGTTAGTGGTATTTCAACACTGGTAATCATGCTCCTCTAACTTCCTTACGTAAGTCTCGGAGAAAGTACCTTAAAGAAGTACACCGAGTCTACCAAAGTAATATATCCGAAGTAGTCCGTAAACGTGCATGAATTACAAATACACGGTTACCTTAAATGGGCGGATGGCCCTCAAGAGATGGATATTTACAAAATTTCAGATAGTTATCTACGGCACGCCGGCTATTCTCGGTTAATCGCGTCAAACATCGGATTTTTTTTTTTTTACACAGTATTTTGCTGCAATTTTTGCACTTTTAAGCCTACTCAAGATAGTGAAAAATTCTGATTTAAGGAGCCGATCTGCAAGCCGCATGGTTATAGACGGAACTATCCCGTAATCAAGAAAAACCTACCAACACATACCTATGAATCTAAATAGGTGCATATGCTTACGCATACCATTAATAAAAACGATATTTACTTTTATCTCTGTAAAACTATATAAGCGATACCTTTTCCTGTCTATAATCTTTTCAAACCGATTTGATATTTTATAACCATTAAAATTTAAATACTACATCATGAGAAGACCAGCCGTCTTATTGCTCGGAAGAGTTAACAAAGCATCCAAAGAATATGAATCGTTTTCTAATAGGTTTGATTGTATTCATTATGAAATCATTTCATTATCGCAACTTATTCTTGATTTTTCAACCAAATTGAAACATATTGAAGGTATATTTGCCAGTTGGGGAGAATTCCTTGGACTTGGTGGGTTCAGAGACGAACTTATTAAATATGCTCCACCAAATTTAAAGATTGTTGCCATGTGCCAAATTGGTCACGATGAATATGATGGTAAAGCCATGGCAGAAAGAGGAATTATTTTGACTAACGTCACTTCTCCATTAGCATATGAAGCTGTTGCTGATTTGGTGTTATATAATGCTATCCTGAGTTTCAGAAATTTCCAATTTTTCGAAAAGACATTTACTCCGATGCTTAACACCACTAATATGGTCAGAAACCTGTTGATTTTTGGTCTGTTTGATACCGAAATTGGTAAACCAACTCTTAAGGGCAATGATCGTCCAAATTTCGCGTTTTCTATTTGTGATAGAGAGAACTTATCACCAAGAGGTCATAATGCGGTAATTGTTGGGTTTGGGAGTATCGGTAGGTTGATCGGTCAAAGACTTTCGAGTATTGGAATGAATATTCACTACATCAAAAGAACTAAATTGTCAGATAACGAGGAGAAGGAGCTTGGTTATACTGCAAGATATCATAAATCGCTACTTGATGCTAAGGAAATTGCAGATTTAATAGTCATTGCATGTCCTGCAACTCCAGAAACAAGAAAATTAATCAATGAAAAATCAATAAACGCCATGCAAAAACCATTTAGAATTATTAACATAGGAAGAGGTTCTGTTGTTGATGAAAATGATTTGGTCAAGGGCTTAAAGTCGGGTAAAGTTTTGTTTGCTGGATTGGATGTTTTTGAAGAAGAACCAAATATACATCCAGAATTGATTGGTAGACATGATGTCGTGTTGACTCCACATATTGGCTCTTCTACTTTAGAACTTTTTTCTCATGCCACTGCTAAAGCATTAAACAACATTGAAGCTGTGTTGTATGAGACTGGTGAGCCAATCAGCAAAGTTAATTAGGTTTATAGATATTTATTTTTTTATTGTAATTTTAGTATGGGAATTTTGTTTTTTAATAAAAGTGTAGCGCAAAATAAATTTTGCAACCAAAAAAAGTTGATCCCTTCAAACTTCCAGAAAACTGTGGTATAAATATAAATGATGTCCAAGCAACCGTTAGATCTGAAGCAAACGCTTAAAAGAAGAATTCATTCAAACTCGAAACTTACCGCCGAAGAGTTAGCTCGAAAAATCCTCTTTTTAACAATTGAAAACTTGATCCCTTTTGACCGCGTTAAAAATCCATATTTCAAAAGTTTTTTAACTAATTCTCTAAACAGCTATGATTCTAATTCAATCTTTTTGCCAGATACTGAAACCATGCTTTACTTAGCCAATGAACTTTATATCGAATATTTAGAATATTTTCAAAATTATTTTGCTAAAAATGATAATATTAGAATATCCTTAACTTGTCATATGTGGATTCCTCCAACAGAAAATAAACCTTATGTTTTCATTAATGGTCATTACATAGATTCATATTTCAGAATTTGTGAACTTTCTCTTGGATTATTTGAATATAATAGCACTACATTATCCAACTTTTTTGCCTCCAACCGCTTTATCAAAAATAAATTGAATTTCCTCACATCTAATTTTAAATTTGATGATAAATGCAAAGATATTTTGAGTTTTCTCATTGGTAAAGAAGATAAGAGTGACACCATCAATGATAGGATTTTAATATGTTTACCACAATTAATTAATGAATTATTATTAAAATTTTTTGAAGAATTGGCAACAATTATGAAAATAAACTTACAAAATATACACGCCTTACAATTTATAAATGATACAGGATGCATAATTCCAGCATTAGTTCAGATATTTCTTGGACTGGTGTACGAGAAGTTTGTGAATTTGAATTTGGAAGAATTAATTCCGGAACCAATTGATAAAGATAATTTTAATTTTGAGCGATTATCTCGAGTTTGGCTGCGAAATGATAAATCATTCACATTAAATTATTTAAATTCGCTAATTTTTTACAAGCATCAAATTATTGAGCTATTACCTAAAGAAGGAAACAAGCAAATAACTGATATGGATTGGAATTTGATAGAATTCGTTTCAAGTTTCGTGAATCGATTCCAAGAGATATTGTCAATTTGTAATGAATGTCCGTCAAACCCAGTGATCCATATCGTTTTGAAATGGTTAAAAGTCTTGATTTTACATGCAAGTTCTTTCCTGAAAACTTATGGAACATTTAACTCGTTTAAAATTGACCAACCTTTCAATAAAATATTGGAAAGATTAAATAATGCTCATAATGATATCGAAAAGAAATTTGATATTACATTATCAAGTTATTTGCATCCATCAACAAAAAGATATCTTCGTGAGGGGCACTTAAATAAAATTAACTCACATGCTGGTAATATTTCTAATAAAATTTCCAAAACAAAAGCTAATCATGCTGATGATGCCCAGAATATTGACCTTGACGACTTAATTATGCAAATGTTTGACTGTTCAGGCAAAGCAACAAAAGAATGCTACAATTATGAAACTTCTGCCACAAATGAAATCAAATATTTAAAGGCTTCAGACTATGTTTCGAGAGAAACTGGTCCATATATTTTGCAGTTCTGGAACATCAATGCAAACAAATACCCTAATTTGTCATCATTGGCTAAACAAACGCTATCAATCCAAGGTTCTACAGATAGATCATTAAACAATTTTAAGAATGCTTTCGCACAATTACAAAGTTCGATATCTAAATATTCCCAGAAACCTTGTGATATACATGCAATTTATTTCTTGCACTGTTTAAGCAAGACTTACGATTTACATTCTTTTGATCCGAAAAATACTGATTTGGATATCGAGAATTTCCACCTTGAAAGTGACGATCAATATATTACCGACGGATCTAGCTTCGGATGCGAATCCAAAGAAGAAGCCTCATTTACGTTGATTGATATGCCAAAACGGATCAAGAAGGTGTAGGTTAATTGATATTCCAAAACGGATAGATTGTAGTTCAATTGTTCCATACTTAAAATAGAAGTAGATCTTTTATAATTTAATGAACGTTGTTGTGTGCACTCCCCAAAAAAATTAAACTCAGTCCTATCTTCTTTTCTCCAAAATTTATTGTCCAAACTTCCGCAACGAGTATCAAAAATAGTTCAACAGTTAAAACATAATCAATTCAAAAAACATAAAAATGCTGTCCTTATATATAGGTGTATACAAGGCAGTATACGATTATTCGGCACAGGCACCCGAAGAATTGACGTTGACCACCGATGATGTGCTTTATTTGTTAGAAAAGTCGGACATAGATGATTGGTGGAAAGTGAAAAAGAGAGTTTTACCTGTAAATGGTGAAGAGGTTGATGAACCTGAAGGTTTAGTTCCTGCTAACTATATCGAACCGGTATGTATTTCTTTTTAAATTCTTTCTTAAGACCCGGATCCGACGAGGATCATTCCGAATATATCCTGTTATAAACGAATACTAACTTTAGAAAAGGCACAACCTGTGAAGACTGCAACAGCTCTGTATGACTATATGAAACAGACCGAGGAAGAGTTGTCATTCAGTGAAGGAGATCGTTTCAATGTTTTTGATTTGAATGATCCCGATTGGTTATTGGTTGGTGATTTACAAACAAATACCTTATTTGGTTTCGTTCCTGCAAATTATATTGAACTTGGCTCTAGTATAACTGCTTCTGCTCCAAATCTGGCAGCTGCTTACGGGTCATCTACACAAGCGCAGCCTAATTTTTCACAACCGGCGGCTATAGCTCCTCCACCTATCCATCCTAGTCTCTTGAGTAAGGAATCAAGTCCTGCTCCTCAAAGATATGAAAACCTTGGTGGAGAAAATGAACCCGAGGAAAAACAAGAGGAAGAAGAAGAAGAAGAGGAAGCTCCACCTCCGATGCCAACTAGACCAACTGGCGATGCCCCGGGCCCGGCTTCCGCCCCAACTAGATCTACGAGGGATGGACCTGCTTATGAAGAACCTGAAGATGTCAACGGTAGGCAAGAGCATTTCTTTGATGGTGAGTTTTTCACTTGGTTTATTGATGAGGTTGATGGCCGTAGAAAAAGACCAATCGTGCTCTCTATTGGACAGGGATTAATTTCGATGAAGCCAAACACTTCTAATCCAAAGCTATTGAAGTTGAAGTCTGCATCTTCTTTAGATAATGAATGGAAAGTGAAGGATTTGATCAGTTTCAGTAGCGAAAAGAAGCACTTATTTTTGGAACTTAAGCATCCATCCGCCTCTATCGAGTTGCATACGGGTAGCAAGGACGTTGCCGAGGCGATAATGTCTATCTTGGGCGACTTGAAAGGTGCTGAACAAGCTCGTGGCTTAAAAGAAGTTGCCAAGGCATCTCACGCTTCAACCAATGAAAAAAATAGAAAAATTGGCAGACTTCAATTTGACTTTGAAGCACAGGGTAACGATGAATTGATGTGTAAAGAAGGCGATGAGGTTTATATTATCAATGAAACCAAGTCAAAAGATTGGTGGATGTGTGAGAATATCGACACCGGTAGACAAGGTGTGGTACCATCATCTTACATTGAAATCGTCGGCACTTCCAACTTGGATAAATTGACAGAATCACTGAGACATAGATCTAAATCATCATCATCTTCCAAAGGCAGAGTAGTTGAAGGTAAGAGTCGCGACAAAAATGAAAAAAGTGATAAGCACCGTCATCGTAACAGGGACGAGCGTGAAAGGATTAGAGAAAGAGACAGAATTCAAAGAGATAAGCAAACCTCCAAGAGTAGCGAAGAGAATGACAAATCTATGCCAAATTATCATAGAGTGAGAACTTGGATTGATAGTTCAGGTTCCTTTAAAGTCGAAGCCGAATTTTTGGGTTGTGTTGATGGTAAGATTCATTTACACAAGACAAATGGCGTTAGGATTGCTGTTTCTGCTGCCAAATTATCACTTGAAGATTTAGAATACGTTGAAAAAGTAACTGGAACTTCATTAGGATCTTACAAGGACGAAGTTGCCAAGCTAAACTTAAAGAGATCGAAATCCAAGTCTAGCGGCGTTTCTTCTCGTCCTTCTGCCACAGCCGCTATCAATAATGTGTCATCATCATCGGCGCATGCTCCAAAGCCATCCGCGCCTAAGACCACAACCAGCATCTCTGCAAATGAACCTGAATATGATTGGTTTGAATTCTTCCTTCAATGTGGTGTTGATGTCAATAACTGTCAACGCTACACTCTTAACTTTAGTCGTGAGCAAATGGATGAAAATATTCTTGAAGATATCACGCCTTCATTATTACGTACTTTAGGTTTGAGAGAAGGTGATATTTTGAGAGTCATGAAGTTCTTGGACAACAAATTTGATAGAAAGAAACCAACCCCAGAAGAACCTGCATCTGCTGTTCCGGGCGCATTGTTTACCGATCCAACTGGTGCGTTGAAAAACAACAGTTCAGCTAGCGACGTTTCGAAGGTTCATGCTGATGCATTGCCTTCTGCTCCTCCTGCTAAAGTCGAGCAAGCAAACTCGAATAAGTTCGAAGATGATGCTTGGGCTGTCAAACCTGCTGCCAGATCAAACGAAGATCTTTCTAAGATCCACCAAGGACCTCAGCCAGCCGCACCAGTTGCACCAGCCACCCCTCAATACACAGGCGCTTTGCAAGATTTGGTGAACATCAAACCATTGGAATCAAGCTCGTCCAGTAATCTCAATAAGCCAGTTCCAGCTTTGCCAACAGAACCTTCTGCACCAGCCTTAACTCCGGTCAAGACTGGTAATTTGATCCAACCTGGTCAACAGTTCGGTGTCCAACAAACTGGCTCTATTCAAAAGACGGGATTGGTTCCAGTCACGACGGGTCCTGGAAAATTAGTGCCAGTCCAGACGGGTGGTTTAATTCCTGTTCAAACTGGTGGCTTTATGGCAGCTCAACCTACTGGATTTATTCCAATCACAGCTCAACCAACCGGGTTTATTCCGATCCAACAGACTGGAGGCAATGGTCTTCAACCTCAATTGACCTTCGGATTGATCCCATTGCAGACAGGTACTGCCACATTTACTGGTGGTCAACAGAAAACAGGTGGAAATGCACCACCACCAACTACTTTTGGTTTCCAACCAAGTTTTGTCCAATTGCAAACTGGTACTGTAACTATGCCGCAAACCACATTTGGTAACACTGCATCAGCCCCAGGTCCACAATTGTCATTGCAACAAACTGGCCCATTGGTTCCAGCTCAAAGAACCGGGGGATTTGTTCCTCAATCTGCCTTTGGCCAACAAATCACTGGTGGATTTAACAATGGCATGCCTCCTACCTCTTTCAGTCAGCAGCCAACTGGTGGGTTCCCAAGCTTTGGTGCACCACAGCAACAGAACCCACAAATGTCATTTGGCGGTCAGCCAACTGGAAGTTTTAGCCAGCAACCAACTGGTGGGTTCAATACTTTCGGTGCTCAACTTCAACAGCCACAACCACTCCCACAACAGCCCTCATTTGGTGGACAACAAACCGGATTCAATCAATTTGGTGCGCAACAGCAAGTTCCTCAAACATCATTTGGTGTGCAACCTCAACAGCCACAACCACTTCCACAACAGCTCTCATTTGGTGGACAACAGACCGGATTCAATCAATTTGGTGCGCAACAGCAAGTTCCTCAAACATCGTTTGGTGTGCAACAACCGCAATTCGGCGCGCAACCGCAAATTCCTCAAACTTCATTTGGTACGCAACAACCACAATTTGGTTTACAGCAACAGCAGCCTTCTTTTGGCCAACCACAGCCATTCAACCAGTTTGGGCAACAGTCACAACAGCCTAATATGAACCAGTTGAGTAACATGTTCCAGAATACAGGCATCTCATCGACGAACTTTGCCCAAGGTCAACAACAACCTCCTTTTCCCAACACTACGTTTGGACAACCACAATTTGATGGATTCAATTCTTTTCAACCACAACCGTTGCAATCACAGCCTACTGGTGCTGGTTTTGGCAACGCACCTCTTCAAGCTCAAGCTACTGGTAGAAGAGCAAACCTTCTGGCTGCCACTGCTGACAATCCGTTTGGGTTTTAGAGTTTAGAGTTTTTTTATATTTTACATTTCGCCACTTTTATGAAATTCGAAAAAAGGAAAATACACAATAAAGTAATTTTTTTCTTTTTGTATTCAATATTACGATAACATTATTTTTTATCAGTAGAATGAAGGATTTTTTTTTGATAAATCTAAATTAGTTCAATAAATATATATGCATATACACATCTTAATCGAGGAGGTGTCAGATTTGTTTTCATCATAATTTTGCAGTCAAATTGTGTTGCAAAAAAATGCGACAGATCATTATAAATAGAATGTTAATTCACCTACTCAGCTTTTTTGATTAGCTATCTTTTTTTTGTTTCAAAAGTCAAAGGAAATGGAAAACATGAAAAACAATATGAAACGCGAGTTCGATGTCTTTGTTGAGTTTCTCATGTTGAGAAACCAAGATTTACTTGAAGATCCAGTAAGAGGTGATCTTAGTGCTATTTACCATTTATTCAAAGAATATTGTCTTCTGAAACGAAGTTTGCCAACATATTTAAGTAGTTTCGCAGAATTTTTACAGTATCTTGACCTTTTTAATGAGATAACCAACAGTTTACATTTATCTAATCTTGGCCGAGACTGTCGTTCAATAAAAAGAAGGATTTGCTCGATCAACTATTGTAATGTGTTGGTAATGGAAGACCTCCTTCAAGAAAGCAATCCATTTGGAGAAATTTCCTATGAAAGCAATGAAGAACTCAGAAAAGAATTCTATAAAGAGAACTTAATAACATTGTTGAAGGAACCTTTGTATACTCTGGTTAAAGTTAGCGGCAATATTGCAAACAATCAACTCGTAACCAGAATTTTTGAAGAGACAAATTATGAAGATCTCAAGAAAATTTTAGAGTATCCTGGAGCTCAAAATGTATTGGCTCGAGAAAGGATAAAGCTGAAAACAGTCCCAAAGCCAATTTTCACCGTCTGCAATGATACAAATCATAACCAGCTACTCGCTAATGCAATCGGATTTAAAACACAACAGAAACAAAACAATTTGATTGAAATACACAAGAAAATAGCCCAAAATCGAAGCCTACCAGCACGCGTTGTCCAATGTGCACAACAGCGGATACACTATTTGCCTATTTGGAACAATCACACTGATTTATCACTAGGCGACTGTTCATACTTAGACACTTGTCACAAGATGAGAACATGCAGGTACTTACATTATTATTCATTGATCCCAACAGAACCAAATACCCTTGAATCAAATTTGGAAGACCAAAACCAAGAAGCAATAGGCCACGAGTACACCATTGGTGAATGTTTCACGGAAAATACGAGAGAATCAACACCGGCCCAGTGGATCCAATGCGATGTCAGATTTTTACCCTTCCCAATATTGGGAAAATTTGCAGCCATAATTGCAGACCCAGCTTGGGATATACATATGTCATTACCTTATGGTACATGTAAGGATAAAGAGTTGCTCTCACTTGATATCGCATCATTACAAGATGAAGGAGTTATGTTTCTTTGGGTGACAGGTCGTTCAATTGAAGTTGGCCGTCGAGCGCTTGTCCAATGGGGATATTCATTATCTGACGAGATGTGTTGGATCAAGCTTAACCAGTTAAAGCGGACGATTGTAACGGGAAGGACAGGGCATTGGCTTAATCACTCTAAAGAACACCTTTTGGTAGGGACAAAGGGAAATCCCATTTGGATCAGCCGCAAGATCGACAGCGAAATTGTCGTCAGTAGTACACGAGAAACGCTGAGAAAACCGGATGAAATTTATGATATTGCCGAACGTTTGGTCGGAAGATATGCAAGAAAGTTAGAGATTTTTGGAAGAACTCACAATACTCGTCCTGGATGGGTTACCATTGGCAATCAATTAAGCGCCACGAGTATCTGCGAACCAGACATGGCACAACGTTACGCCGCTTATCTGCAAACAAACTTAAAATGAAATACTATTTAACTAAAAAAAATAAATAGCCACCAAACAGATTAATCCTTCTTCAGAGAATTAGTAAAATCTTTTCTAAGGGCCCGGGCCGTATTCATCATTTTTATCTCCAAATCTTTGCGAAAGCCGAAGTAAAAGACAACCTCATAAGCGACCAAATAGGGTGCAAGAACAAATGGCTGTGCTAAATTATCCAACAAAGCAGGAGTATTCTTCTCATGAACACCATGGCCATAGAATTGAGCAACCCAGGAACCGATACTCAACGCAATCAAAATGTTCCTGAAGCGGGGTTGAGTCAAGATATAACCAGAAGAAGCTCCAAGCTCAGTGGCGATACCCCCCAACGTTGAAGTCGTCTGTGGTAGACTAATGTAGAATTCCTTGACATAATATATAAAAGCCAAAAGTATCAGACTGAATGCGACTCCAACCTCCCAATCGAGCAATATATAATAAATCGCGTAGAAACATCCAACTATAGATCCGAGATTCACTTGGGGATGGGAGCTACCTAAAAGTTCGACGCCTGTACCAAGGGCGAATGATGTTGTTGTGATTAACGGAATACAAATTAAATGAATTAACACATTGACATGGTTGAAGTGGTATGCTTTGTACAATGCCAATTGACCACTTAAATCCATGAGACTGACCATTTTGTTTAACCTTTTTATGTCTTGTATATTTGAATTATATACCAAGCAAATATAATCTAACTCTTTCTTAGGGAAAGCAACTGTAATTTGTTCAATTTATACATTCTTTTTGAAAGTGTGAAAATAGATTCAACCCCGCACAATTTTTTTTGTTCCGATCTTCCAAATTTAGTTAGGAAGACAGATTGTTTCTACGCAAATAATACTTAATCTTATACATAAATATATTTTGAACCTAATAGATGAAAGGCTGATTATTCTCTGATATCTAAAGAAGGTCTTTTGAAAGTCCTCTTTCTTTTTGTAGCTGAATCATTATCAAATTTGGTGGCGTCTTGCAAGTCTCTTCCAACATTATCCAAGTCCTTCACCTTATAAATTCTTACAATCCAGTTTTGGGAGGTGAATGCTTCTTCTACAACATTTAATTGTGGTGCTTGTGAAGCAGGGATGTTTTGGTTTCTAACACGGTCAACACCATCTCTGCCACCAAAGAGATCATTGAATCTGTAATAGGACATCTTGTACATCAACGAGTCCTTCATAGTTTGAGTTGCTTCGTGATCCATTCTGTATTCACCTCTTGAAGTGAAGTAATCACGTTCATGCACTTCCTCTGGCCAGATACCTTCTGAGATTCTCACCATCCACAAGAATTTGTTGATATCATCACCAGAATAACCTAATAAACCTCCAAAAATGACCAAAACGTAGTCAACATCGTGTTGTCTCAAGATCTTGTATGCAACTTCTTCGTTCGAGCACATGGCCTTACCAACAGTGGCAATATGTGTATTATTCCAGGTGTTGTTATCAACTAAAGTGGTACGATCGGCCATACCACCAATTTGATACCCATAATCCCACCAAGCCATAACCTTGGCATCTTCAGGAGTATTCATTCTTAACCAGTAATAAGCTTCTCTATAATCATCGATGATATGTTGAGAGCCATCTGGGTTTTTCAGGGCCAAAACAACAGAAGGAGAAGAATAAGCATTCGACGTGACCCAAGTACAGTGCAAAACAAAGTAGGAGAGGTAGAAACCGAAAGAGAGCAAAACAACCAATTTAGACAAAATCAGATAAATCTTATTAATGTCGGATTGCTTTGATTTAAAAACGTCGACAACATTCAAGTAAACGTCAAACAACTTGGATAATGCAATGGCACCAGCAACACAAATGATTGGAGTCAAAGTTAACATCAATCTAACCATGACACCTGCAAAGTAAGAACATAAGACACTGTAGATGATGACAAACACATGCTCATCTCTCAACTCCAGGAAGCACACGTAAATACCGGCTGGGAATAACCAAATTAACATGTTAGTGTCGAAAAAGAATGCTGGCCATGCGGTAGGTTGATGTTCGGAAACAGATGCAATAATTGGAATGTGAATTTTGGCGTAGTTGGTGTCCCATAAAGAATAGAAACGACCAGTCCAAGGAGCAATCCAGCCCATGGCAGTCAAACCAAAGAGAGCACCAATACCCAAGACGGTAGTCAAAACCAAAGAGACAGTCAAAAACGACTTGAATTGCTTTGAAGGAATCTTGGACTTGACATAGTCACCAAATGAGACTAATTGTAACAATCCAAAGACTCCCAAGGCTGCCATATGATCGTTTGATCTTATTGGTAAGAAACCAACGAATGGAATTTGCATAGAAGCCAAAGTACCCAATGCATACCAAGTGGTATAAGCAGTGTACAATCTGTGGTTGTAACGTCCCATTAAGATCAAGACGAAAACATGTAATGGAATCAAGTTGGTGATGAAAACATACCCACCCCATGCAGACACCATGTAGAAGTAGAAGAGGGCTGTCCAAGTTGCATAAAAGACTGAACCCAATTTCATGGCCTTGATCCAAAAGTAAAAAGTAGCCATCAACAAGGTGATCGCAATTGCTTCATTATCATAGGAACCAGCAACAGATCTCGATATATAACCAGGTGCAATACCCATAAAAATGGCAGCCAATAACCCAGCATTCGAATCCTTCATTTCCTTAGTCAATAAATATGTACAAATGGCAGTCAAACCGGAAAAGGCGGGTGCTAACAAAACACAAATGTTTCTAATATCAACAGGTAAACTCAACCAATTTCTCAATACATGCCATATGGCACCAGACGTCACCATCAAACCAGGATACAAGGTACCACCAGTGACTCTACCCAATGGATACCACGTTCTGTCATCGAACCAATTCAAAAAGTCGTAAAACGAATTTTCAACCAAGTATTTTGTAGCTCTAAAATTGAACCAAGGGTCGAATTCGTGAATAATACTTTCGAATCTGATGACTGAAAACAATCTTGAGGAGATTGCGGCACCAGCAATCGAGATGAAAATGATAACTTGAAGAAGCAATCTAATAGTTTCTACTTGGATTCCCAAGACGCGGATATCGCTTGTTTTTTCTTTGATCACAACCATATCTCCTTCTATTCTAAAATTTCAAGTAATCCTCAATTTCAATCAACAGGATCTTTCAATTAAGATACCTCTTTGGAAAACAAAAATGGTAACAATAGAATTGCAGAAAATCAGTTAATTATTGATAGATTTCTGTGTTGGTGTTATTTTCAGTTTGAAAATTACCACCGTGTATTTTTCGCTCCTTCTTTGACAAGTTTTATGTACAGGAAATCAAAACCCGTCGCTACCAAAATACTTTGAAAGCAAAAGCCAGTATGTATTCCAAAACTAAATCAGTTTTATATATTATATTATGCATTTTTGAACTAGATAAAATCTATATATCACAACGATTTCTAATACATAAGTACTTTAAAAAGAACTCCAACTCCAGTTTGCGGGAACGCTCCCCACTAACTGCTCGCTCCGCGATGCCTCAACATTGAGACCGTTACGTCCATTCTTCAACATCATTGAGGGTGTCAGAACACCCGATGTCGAATTAACACTGCTACTCGAGACAGAAGTATTAGGCAATGACTCTTGTTGTAATGTAACCTCTTGGCGAGGCAGACCATAGTCATTATTCAAATTGACACCGAACTCTTGACTTATAAACTTATTGTAATCGGCAATACAAGCATCGCACACTTTAGACAAAGTGCCACGACCGCCTGTAGTGAATTGAGCATGATGATTTATATACAAGTAATGCAGTGTGTGTTCCTTGCAATAGATACCACCACATTTGCGGCAATGATGTCTTCTTTCAAAGAAGTTAAATACTTTGAAGCAATTACGCATACTGCACTTGAACACGGTATCATCTTTCACCCAGTGCTTCTTTGTGGGAGGAGCACGCAAAACATCTTCGTAGGTCCTTGGGTATGACTTCTTGGTCGAAATACCCGATCCTATCGATTCGTTAGAAATTGTAGAATCAAATGACCCGATCGATGCCCTTGAGGTCGACGTTATGTTTTCATTGTTGCCATGCAGTAATGAGTGCAAATTGTTCTCAATAAGATGTGGAAGCATCGCATCATTGTTCGGAGATACAGAAACTTCACCACCAGGAGAATTCACATTACTTGTAGTGTTGGAGCTCACGGGAGAAATACTGTTGACGGTCTTACGTAACACAGCAGGAACATACATTGGACTTCTAAGACCTTTAATTTGTTGAAATTGCTTGTTGAGTTTGTTTTGAGCTTGATGAACTTGATGTTGGTGATGCTGAGATTGTTGTTGATGTGGTAAAGGGAACCCTTGATGAAGGTGGTGTGGTGGAATTGGTTGTTGAATTTGCGAAGGGTGTGATGGGACCACAACCAGTTCTTTTTGCTGGTGAATTGCTTGTTGTTGCTGAAGCTGCTGTTGATGATTTTGCAAACTATGCTGTGGAAGTTGCTGCGGTTGAGACACCAAGTTGTTGTTGCCCTGTCTTCTATTAATCATGTTTTGAGATGGCTGCAATGTACTCAGAACCTTTGAAAACAGGTGTGGTTGTTGTTTAAGTTGGTTATTTTGAGACTCGTGTTTATTAGGTATGTGAAGTTGTTGTTGCTGCCTCTGCATATCCAATTGTTGATGTCTCATTTCATTATGATACCGCTGTTGTGCTTGAGAAATTGGTTGATTCTGTTGTGGCTGCCTTTGATCCAAATTGGGTGCTGAGTTTACAATTTGATTATCTGGTTGAATGGCATTGTTATTTACCTGTTCGTCTTCTGGCAACCTTGGCAAAGATCTCTTCGATTGAACTAGTTGGTTAATATTTTCTCTTTTATCCAAAAGAACACTTTGTGCTGTATTGGTAGCTGTACCGTTCAAATTAAGGTAAGAATTCGATAATGAGCTGGCGCTAATTCTTCTTGCTGGAGCAGGAGCCGTGGCTGCTGGGGCTGCAGTCGTACCGATGCTTGTTGCTGGTAAAGGAGCGGGCTTAACATTGTTATTGATAGTATTGTTCGCATTATTTTGTGGCTCCTGTTGTGCTAGCTTTGGCTGTCTCGTGAGACTGGCAAACGAGCTAAGGTCTACCTCTGCTGGCTGATATGGTTCAGGTACTTTTGCTGCTCCCCACAGTTGTTGCTGTTTATTGCTGATATCTATTTTTGGCTCGAACTTATGATTCGATGCTTTGCGGGTAATGGATTTGTTCAAAAGATCATCTTCATTTGTAATTATCATAGGCGACAAGCTAAGCTTCTTCAATGCATTAAGGGTCAATTTCTGTTGCTGGATAATAGTATCTTGATCTTCATAGGTATCTTCTGGCTCATTATTCTCATTACTATTCTCATTTAAGTCTTCGTTTGTGCCGGCGCTGTTATTTCCGCTATTGTCTTCATTAGATTTAGGTGATGACAGTGAACGGGTGTCATTGAAAGGTAATTGCTGTCCAATTTCTATATCGTCTTCCGCCTTGAGATTCGAGATGCTCAGCAAAACCGGTGCTTGGATAAAAGACTGGAAATTTTTGCCGTTAACAACCGAATTGTTCGGAGGGTTACTTGAAGCCGAAATGGTATTAGCCAGAGAAATACTATTCATGTTTTGTATAGCTTGCTGCTTGAGCGACTTAAGTGATGCAGTAGATAAAACCAGTTGAAAAGACTGTGTTCTAGACCGTCTGGGATCTTTTTTCTTGAAGGAGAGGTCAAAAGAGTCACCCAATTTACCATCTATTGCTTCCTCTGTCGGTGACTCCATATCATTCCGCTTTAAGTTGTTTTGAATATTATTATTACTACTACTATCTTGACTACCTTGGTTATCATCATTGTTAACGGTGCTAATGTCTTCTTCATTACTAATTTCCGATTTGTCGATGCGGGGGCTATATTGAATAAAACTTTCTGGCGAGTCTATTGAAAATTTAGTCATTTGTTTCTTTTCAGGGGTATTACTAAGGTTCTCTGTTGATTCATCTCCCTGTTCGGTTACATTTTGAATTGATTTTGACTCCTGATTTGTATTTGGCGGTGATGCTTGCTCCACTCTAGAAAAGTCGATCTCAGCTAAGTTCTCATCTTGTGATGTGGATGCTAATGTTGCATTCGACGCAACTGCATCCGTGACTGACTCCACCATGCTATATTATATTAACGAATAAAGATACTAAAAGAAAGAGTTCTTAATTTTGGATGCGATAAATTGTTGTGATTGTCATTCAATATTTTTTTTAGTCGTATATTTTTAATATTATATAATTTTTACTTTCTTTTTATTTATCGTTTGTCACTTTTTTATCGTCTTTTATCATTTTCAATCTTTAAGAGATAAGAAAGAAGTACTGGTCTGTTTTGATCTTTCCAAGTTATATGACCATATTTAGAATATCTTTTAAATGTATTTTTTTCTAAAGTTCAACATGATGCAGTAAGGCTTTATAAGATAAGTGGTGGTTGCGAGATTGATAGCGAATAACGGAAAACCGTAACATGCGACGTTAATCTGTTTGAGCGATTTAAGCCGAAGTCCCGAAAAAACAGTGTAGATGTCAGAATCTTATATAAGCATACGTCCGTCTCACGTGTAAATTCTTATTTTTGAAATCATTTTGATTGGCCCTTTTCAATGTAGAATTCCCGGGGATTAGGTAAGGGAACAAGGTGAGAAAAAAAAAACTCAAAACAAGAAGCTCAAGTTTTACTGGTACAATCAATTCTAAATACAATCATGTTTGCTCGTTCAGGTTTAGGTTTGATGAGACGTATGTATATATATGAACGGTGTTTCATGACATCTAATTGGATTTTTAATTGTTCAATATAATTTTTTTGAATCGTACTAACGCAAATAGCTGCTTCTCGTTTAGTTGTCAACTCTTCCAAATTACCTTTGGCCAGATTAATGACTCTTAGATCTATTTCCACAGTTAAGGCTTCGCACGATCAAGAACAAGAAATCTTGATTTCGCAACGTAAAAACAGACCCGTCTCCCCACATTTGACCATTTATCAACCACAAATCACTTGGTACTTGTCTTCTTTGCACAGAATCACAGGTGTTGCCATGGCTGGTGCTTTTTATGCTTTGACCTGTGGGTATGCTGCCACCTCCTTGCTCGGACTTTCCTTCACCTCAGCCTCGCTTGTCTCTGCATTTGCCGGTTTACCAATTGCTGTTAAATTCGCTGCTAAGGCCGCCATGGCTTACCCATTCTTTTTTCACACAGGTAACGGTGTGAGACACTTGGTTTGGGACTTGGGTAAAGCCTTGACTAACGAAGGTGTTATAAAGACTGGTTATGCCGTCATGGCTTTTGCTGGTGTCTTTGGTACCTACTTTGCCTTCTTTTAATTCTGTTAAAGCATACTTGCCGCAAGTCCACTCATCATGACGAAACTACTTTTACGAAACATTAGTGTATTTATTTATTTTTAATAAAGTTGAAATCATTTAAAGAGTTTATCGGTAGTTTTAAAATATTTTATCGTAGTTTGACTATATACAATTTATAAACTAGACAAATAATAAATAAGTAGTTATAAAACTCACATTTGAAAAAAAATCATAAACTTCGTTTAAGTCGACAGCTGCAAATTTCGAATTTCCATTTCAGCATCAAGGCAAAGACATGGGGTGTCATTAGAGCAGAATCCACAATTCATCTTTTTCCTCATAAATGATTTTGTTGATTCATTGTGATTCATGTTCTTGTTATTAACCGAGGCTAAACGTTTTGGTCGATTTTGAGCTATAGAAACATGTTCTATTTCTGGGGTAGAAACCAGTTTTTGCTCTTCACTTACTTGAACATCATCTTGTAAATAAGTTTTTGGATAAAGAGTAACTTTCCCCAAAACTTCTTGTTCTTTTTCAATCTCAATTTCTTTACTATATTCAAGATCAGCTAAACCGAAATCTGAATCTTCCATGATGATCATTTCATCTGGTTCTTGAGGCACTAAGGCGGTCTCTTCAATTCCATCATTATTCACAGGAGCAACGTTATCCACTTGTAATATCAAGTCATCATCTAACTCCTGCTCAAACAAGTTATTAGCCATCAAAGGTTTGAGTAAATCAGGAGTGAATAAAGGAGTTGAGTTTAGATGAGCTTCTTGTTCATCAATATTAGAATTGATTTGATCTCCTAAATTCAATTCGATTTTGTGGTTGGCCAAAATTGAACTTGGTTTCAACTCATCTTCTGATTTGTCAATCCCAATATTATTCGACACAGACTTTTTGGAAATGGGCTGCTTTTGCTTTCTTAAATGATTTATACGCTTTAATTCTGCATTTTTGATGGATTGAAATTTGGTGCGTACATCTAAATAATAATTGATCTGATTATTAATAACAGCCTCATCATCTTCTTTGTTCGGTGACTTCTTAGTAACACTATGAAGAATGTTAGAGCTTTTGCTCAAATAACCGAGAAACTTGTTCAAGTCATTGATATTATTGATAGACTCCAATTGCTCATGTGAGCTAGGCCTTCCATTATTGTTAACTGATGTGTTAGATATTACATTTGTTTGGGGTGAAGTAACTTTCTTCTTCAAATTAGTATTTTTTAAAGCATCAAAAGTAATTACACCGCTCTGAACAAAACTTAATTCCTTGATTTGATTGGTGATCACTTCAATATAATTTCGAATCAATTCTTGTTCTTTCAATTTTGATAAGTATGATAATTTCAAATCATTAGCTTCCGATTTCGGACCAGGTTTTATCGCTATTGGAGGGGGTGGAGGTGATGATAAAGTTAAATTGACGCTTGGCAGCGAACCTGAATTCAGCGAAACTGTTGTCGATGCTACTGCCTGAATATCAAACGATCCATTGATCGCAAGTGGCTGTTTATATTGTTGTTGCTGGGATTGAGGATGATGTGTTTCTTTCATAAGAGCCAGTTCATTTGTATCAAATTCATCCTTAATTTTTGGCTCTACCGAGATTGGTTGAAGAGGTGCCTGCACCTGTTTACCATGTTTCTTTGCTAGATGCTGATCGTTTGTTTTAACGGGTTTAAGAAGGTGTGAATTATTTTCGATAGATTTTCCATTTTTACATACTTTCACACGTTTCTTCGGAGATTGGTGGATATTCTTGGAAGAATCAGTGAGCTTAGAGACAGCTGAAACAATACGTTGAGAAGTTTCAGTTGATTTTCCCTGATTTGATAGCTTCGACGCCGGTATAGGTTGATTCGTAGAGACAGGAACAATACCAACGGAATGCGATTTCTTTGTTGGTAACGGAACTGCAACGGCTCCAGAAGTGGAAGTGCTTTTAAAGTTTAAAGGTTTGTTCTTTCCATCTTCGTCAGCAACTACTAAATTTGTGGTTGGTTTTCTTCCTGGTCTAGGCCTAGGAGGCAAAACCCAACGTTTGGATGTGTTAATATTGAAGGATGGATTGAAAGATTTATTCATAAATGAATCAGAATAAGCGGTCTGTAATTGAATGGATTTTCCATTTGTGCTTGACACTACGGGTGAAAATACTGGTTTAGGTAGTACCGCCACAGGTTTTGGAGCAATAGCGGGTTGGATTTTGGAATACTTGGGAGGATGATATGTTTGATTTGATCCATCAGGTTTGATTCCTTGTTGAATACTAACTGGTTGCACGTTTGGCTTTAAATTAGCTGGTGTTACTTTACCTGCATTCGTAGATGTAATCAGAATTTTCTTTTGAGGTTTATTCACAGCGTAACTTATTGTTTGAGTGGATGAATTATTCGAGTTTGTTATCCCAATACTAGTTGCTGCCTCCATATTTGTCGGTTTCGAATCCGGTGGCTTTGATTTTTCGGTTAAATTGGTCATTTTATCTGTTCGGTATTAATCGTTTTGAGTGCTTATTATTAAGTTTTATTTCCTAATTTCTTTAATGATCTGGTTCTTAAAGATATCCATTCTCATACAAAGGATTGAACTAAGAGAATAACAGATATAATAGAGCCCTTTTTTAGTTTTTTTGAAATGTGGCTATTAGCCGTATTTGACCCGGATGTTCAAAATTTCTTCCCTAAAACTGAGTGATTTTTTTCTCCTCTGGCAAATTGGAAACCATGGATAAATATAACTTCGGGGGCAATTCGACTTTAAAAATGGGTGGTTCGTGGTATATTATGGTTGTGATTTTAATGATTTTGACTATATGGGTTTAATTTATTTCCAGGAAAAATTTGTCTGGTAATTTTTATTCTCGCTTTTTAGATTATTTCTTCTCCTGAGTCGCTTAATACCGATTGTTAAAAGATAAACAAATCCATTAAAAAAAGGTGAATATTGAAACCAAACATACAATAAAAACTAAAGATGAATAGCACACCAACGAATAATATCACTTCTACTATACGGCACAGGCAGTTGAGTCATTTAAATTCGCAAGTGGCACAACTACACGCGAATCTTTCCGATTTCAATGAGTTGATTCAAACAACTTGTACACAGTATAAATCGATCGAAACATTGGGCAAATTACACGCTGCGATGTTCATGGCAAGTCATGCCGTGTTTGAGAACGATAACTTTACAGATGAAAATGGAGAGTCATAAACTGTGACGTGAATAGAATACAAGCGATGGTTGTTGATCAATACTTGAACATTAAAGGGAAACTATAAATTTGATACTGTGTACCAACAAAATGATAGTTCATTACAGAGGTAATATTATGAAGATCCATAATATCAAAACACTAAGAAATCAGTTCGAATGCTTTCAAATTTAGAGGAGGGTGAGATCATCTTTTTAGTTGTCATGATGACAAATTTTATATTCATATTTACAAATCGTATTCAATATATACACTGGAATATTTGGCAAATTCAGTTTTGTTCTTGCTTTTGTTCCAATTGTTGTTGCTTCAACAACCTTCTTTTTTCTAACTTTTCAGTAACCAAGATCTCTCTCTCTATATCGAGGAATTCTTGCTTCTGGTAATTTGCAACACATCCTAGTGATTGGTCATTCAACAGCTTACATGCTTTCATACCATCAACTGGATTTTTGTATTGGTTGGTACAGTCAATGTATGCCTTAATATAATCATCACATTTTGCAAAGGTCTTTTTTCTCCATCTTTCAAATATCACTTTCTCCTCTTTAGGTGTTATGACCCAAACGGGTATATTTGGATCGGATGGTAATTCAACATCCGCAAGTGTTTTCTTATTTTTGTTTCCGTAACTCATTTTTCACTTTGAAGTATGAGCTTAGCTTCAGTTGCCTGATTAATTTTTTTTTTTTTTGGTTTTGGCTATTTTTTTTTTTGGTTGTCGCAACGATTTTAAGAGATAAAATATAAACAAAACCTTCTTTTCACAACCATTACCTACTCCACTTAAACATGGACGCACCACAGATGAACGCAACAAATCCGGAGGATATAATACAACAGTCGATTGATAGCTTAGAAATCGAACCTGAGATTCTTACTTTAGAAAGAATCGAAGATACAATCAAGTCAATAACACTGATAAGAAACAATAAGGTAGCGCAGCTCACCGCAACAAATGAGAAATTAGAGGCTACGATTATACAATTAGAGCAAGAAATCAAGACGCTTAATAGTATAAATGATTACAATTATGATATCATAACTAAATTGACGACTTTTAAAGACATACCGGAATCGAACCCTCCTTCAAACGAGACCAATATCTTCAAGTTAATGAATAAAAAGTCGATAGAATTGGACAATCTTAAAGTATCGATAGCAAAAACCTTGAATGACTTAGAAAGTAGTATTAATTCACTTAAATTAACAAAAAGCAATTTGACAAACGAATTACAGGAAAACAAACAAAAAATCATTGATTTACTAAATAATCCTCAACAAGAGCTGCAAAATTTACTGGATCAACAAATTCAAGATTCAAATGTTTTAAAAATTAACTTGTACCGTAATCTTGGTATACGAGTAGAGAATTTTGACGGACAAGAAGATCAAATAATAATTCACAATAAGGAAACAAATCTAACGAGTGTATTAAAAGTTGATGAAAAATATAGTGATTATTTCATTTCAAATTATATATGGGATAGACTCGAAGGTTACAGTTAAGAATAATTTTATAATGTATTATAGCAGATCTATGTACAGCAATGTAATATACAAGGAGAATGACGTTGATTAAAAGTATTTTGGATTTTCTCTAAATGATTTTTTGGTCCATTTAGGTACTCTGTGCAAATCCTTTCTGTAATCCTTTGAATGAGGACTGAAAGTGGTGTATTTGTCTCTGGCAGACATTTCAGGTTCTCTTGGCATGCCAAATGCCAAACGATCGATTCTCTTATAACCAGTTGGTTCTTTAGCGGCAACACCTTCCAAAGCAGCAACCGATTTATACAATATTTCGACATTCGAATCAACCATATCCATTCGTTTTCTTAATCTGTACTTTTGTGGTTGTGACATACGAGGGGCAAACTTCCACAAGTAACCCCCACTTAATACATTACTGGCTCTAAATGGACCGAACATGGTTTTTGTATCTTATCTTTTGTTGTATCCAGTATATAGTACAATTTTGTTATTGATGAAATTTTTTCTACTAGGTAGTGCGTACTCAATTGTCGCTACCAGATTTTTTTAGAAGACTTTTAATTTTCGCAGTTTTCGGTGGTTCAAGATTTTAAGCAGTAACATTAAAAAAAAAACGCTTTTTCAAATGCCTAATTAAGTAAGAGCTAAATTCTTATCTCTGAGAGATATACTAGTTTTCAACTGCTTGAGGCAAAATCCGGATAAGAAGTCAACAGGCTTATCTTCTTGAATAGTTTTTTTGATAAGATCATTTTACCATTTGTACATAAATAGTTTCCCCTCCATGCTCCAAAGGATCAGCCTCCTTCTTGGTTGAATTCTCTATTTGTAAGCCCATTTTTCTTCTGATTGTCGTACATTTTCCCGCTGATTTTGATATTCACCTATCTTACTCCCCTCTCCTGAATTTTGATTGATACCGTTCACCAATTCGTTACAACAATGCCCGCATCAATTGTTATATCAGAACATAAACAATGCAATACGATTGTTAGTACTGAATAGGTTAACAAATGCGGATCACCGCACATACTTCCAGCTTTGCCCAATAAATTTTTTTTGGAACTTATATAAAGGACGATTATTACCGCAAAAAAAGAGAATAATAAGAGAATAGGAGGTTGTCACTTGCTATCCGGACTTTGGGTTTGAATTATTAACATAAATTTTAATATTTTGTAAAAGGGGAATTGATAAGTGACGTGACTTTGAGCTGTAGCTACCTGAGGAATGCGTTTACGATATTAGTTTCTAGACTTATTATAGGAGTCTGCCATACTCCTCCTAACCAGAGCTCTTTTCTATCGTCTTCCACCACATCTCTTTTTGTGACATCATGTAAACTGCTCGTTGTGTTGGCGTAGCTAAAATGCGAATATCGGATCGGTGATTTTAAAGCTATTTTTTTTGTGGGGTAAGTTCAACCTGATCGCCAAAAAAAAATTTTAAAGCAGATGTTTGGCGGTTGTATAAAAACAGTAATTAAACTTTGATCTTGCAACGTTTAATCCGAGATAACTGCAGGTTGTAACCACAATACGTTTCAACAAAAACAAGCTTTGATATCCTCTTGGCCCCAAATGTTGAGCAATTCCTATTTTACAATACAATTAAACACCATTTAAACGTAACGTAAAATCATTTCATTATCTATAAACAAGAACAAAAAGCTAATTACTGAATAGTAATAGATATATGTGAAAATAAATAAAAAAGTTATCCCTATAAATTAAATAAAACCCCGATGTTGAAGCGAGAATCCAGTTCCCACTTCATGCTTAATTCTGATAAAAAAACCCTGTAATCATTGTAGTGGAGATGGTATTAACAACGAACTTTATCTTCTCGTGGTCAAACCAATTTCTCCTTTGCAGACTTATAAGCATGCAGTCAACCACTTTCTATAATTATGAGAAGTGGATGGAATGCTACTCAACAAATCTGACAGATTAAGAGGAATAGTATAATTTGTATTAGACTGTACCGAGTAGTTCAAATCAAAGTAGTCCAAGTCTTTGCTATTGGTGGCTGAGGTCTTATAGTAATTTAAAGTTTGCTCTGGTAACTTATAGTCATCCGAACTGTAACTTAATTGATATAATGATGGAGCTAATAACGGTGATACAATTTCTGGTGTATTACCATCACTGCTATCTTGAGTATAATCAAGAGGTGGTGATGAAACCATTTCTGTATTATCATCAGTTTGACGATTTATTATTGATTGTTGTTCATCAACATTCTTGCACTCCTCTGAACAGTATATCGAGTTGTGTGTGCATAACTTATCACAAGCAATACAATAATTGTTAAACGCCAAATCGGACATTTTTTCAATTTGTTGCAAATATTTAGTAGTAATGATAAACTATTAAGTTTTATAATAGATAATATTCCTAGTAATGGGCTAGTTATATTATGAAATGATCTTTGATTTAATGTTCTTATTATATCATCCGATTCTGATGTTTATATAGAAATATTCAAATCTTAATCAGAGCGGTTATTGGTATATTTATATGAATTTTTTTTGCAAGCCCAGGCTTTAAAAATTTTTATAACTGTGGTTAACGTGGGTTCAATAGTTTGAGACAATATTTTTTAAGTGTGGTTTGCGTGGGTTCCATAATTTGAGACAATATTTTTTAGGATTGTGGTGCAATTTTTTTTTTTTGGTTTGCACCAACAAGATTTATATATGTATGAACTATGCAACATGTCTCTTGAATCGGGATGCTTTTTTCTTTTTTTTTTTTTTTTTTTTTTTGAGCAACATAAAATGTGTTTTTTTATTTATTTTTGGGTGCGCTCCAATCCAGCCATCTCTACTATGTGGATCCTGATTTGAAGGGTATTTAAAAAAAGTTTCCTATTTTGAAAAGAGGAGAGAAATATGGCCTTTACCGCCACCATAACTAACAAAAATGGCCTGCGGATGAGAGTGGTTATTTGGCATTAACTCCTTACAATATAAATATTTACATTTTTAAAGTCATCAAATTATCTTAATCTAGCTGTGGTTTCAGTTGCCATAGTTAATTGTTGTCACAGTTGTGAGTTCTTTTTCTTTGCTACTCAAGAACATAGTCATTAAAATCAACCAATCAAGAAAGACACCGTCCGTGCGTGCTTCGTTTACCCCTCTGATTCTACAGGTTGCATTAAAATGTCTTCACCCGGATGACGTTAGTTTGTCTGGCACTGGTTTGCGATTCCGGAGCGGCCTCAATTTTTTTCTTGCCTTTCAAATGAAGTAATAAGCACAAAAATGTATAAACCGGTACTGTATGTATGATTTCTCCTCTTTTTATTGTATGCCTCGCTTGTTGAATTTGGTGGGGCGTTTTACAAGCAAGCGATTACAATGTGGGAAAGTAAAAGGACGAGAGGAACAGAAAGTTAGGGATCCCTGAGAATTGATTATAAAGCCAATTAACGAAGAGTCTTTACTTCAATAAATTGATAGCATTACGAAATCCGCAGCAATAGCAACCATGAGTGAATTACCGGAAGTCGGCATAAAATTTGTACGTGCACGTGCATGCTTTACACCTTTGCGAGAATGAAAAATTTGGCAAAGCTACCGCGATAAAATCCTAATTGGCCCACGAGATTGAAAATTAACACTTTAGCGAAATAGCGCAGACAAACGCGATGAGAAATTTTCATGCACGTTTGTTTACCCCACGTTTTTTTATTTGCCTCAAGTCCACGTTTGAGGTTTTACTTGTGGGTATCCACGAGGTAAAACTTGAATCAGCTTAAAAGAAGCCCCCCCCTCCTCCTCTCCCCGTGTAACCAGGATATTGAACTATTATTTGCGATTTCTGAATAACAATGCTCCATATAGGGGCCATGTGAAAGCCCTACAATCGCATGCACTGACCATATAACTGAATAATGTGGATCTTTTTTTTGATCCGCTCCCTAGTTCTAGATTCATCAAGCTTTTCTTTAAAACACAAAACTCTTTTGATTTACGTTTGCAACAGATCAACAGCGATGATCGTATTATCTATTTTAAGATTTTCCTTGAAAGTTAATTTGCAAAACAAAGTATACAGCCCTGTAAAAATTTATTTTTAGCTTCAGTTCTGAGCCTTATTTTTTCTTCTGATTTCGGGATTTGCAATACCTTATTTATTCAATCTTCATATTTGCCTAGGTATACCAAATTAGTAACACAACTGAAGCGAACATCTAGCCGATCTCTGGAAGCAAAATGCAACCAGAAACAACATAAGATCTGCTCTGGTCTGCTTTTCGCATTTGTTCCAGAATAGTTGGTCTTGCATATAAGCTTCATACTGGCATTTCTGGGCAACTATCTTAACGCAATCAGTGTCAAAAGTAGAAGGTCTAGAAGCTCTCTGTCCAAATTTGTTGATCCTTGATCCTAGAAATGCCATTTTTTCTGTTTCTTTTTTTAGAATCCTGTCAGTAGTTCATGGCGATCAATTCGATTGATCCAGATCCATAATTTGAGCAAACAGAGAACATGACACCTACACAGAATTGAAATAAAAAAAGATACTGCAAGATGTAATTAATGTAATTATGCGTCAAAAAAATGAAGTAGACCAAACAAGTCTTTTTCTTCTTCTTCTTCTGTGTGTTCCTCAAGCAGAATACCCAAAAGCTTGGGCACTGCTGTAAATGTGTAAAGAAACAAGGTTTTCGTAACTTTAGAGAGGTTGATTACACCTCTCGCGCCTCCCTTGAATTCAGGTACGCATGTTCAAATTCAATTTGCTTTGTGTTTGTTATTGTTACCTGCACAAAAACGTTCTATATAGATTAAACTGAAAAAGAAGGAAAATTACAGTTCCTGCAGGTTTGAAAATTCAAAACCTAACGCGAGAGAAGTTTTTCCTTGCCTTAAACTGATCAAAAGTTTATTCATAGGAGAAGCAAGCTCATAAATCACATACTGAGTTTTAAGGGTTAATTGTCAAGATGAAAATCTGAAGTAAATGGAATCTTTCTGTTTTTGAAGAATAATTCAAAAATTTAAAATGCTCAGATATTTGCGGGAAAGCAATAATTAAATAAAAAAGACGAGTGAAGGGAAAAAAAGAAATTCTGTCTTTGTCCCTCTTTAGACCCCAATTGTGAAATGAATTTCTACAAGCGGAAGACTGATTTTTAACCACCTTGTTGCGTTTGACTTATTCTTACCATCCGAACATGTACTAGACGTAAGAGACAGGTATTATCGTTTGTCAGGGAGTATTGTCTTGTTTCTGACTTGACGCATATACAATCATTGGTGTATCAGCGTATGCTTTTGCTTATATATTACACGAATCACATAGGATGAGTAGACTTCTGAGGTGTTACGTGGTATCTGATTACGCCGAGCATTTCAACCCGATCATGAAATGGCGAACAATTTTGCACTACCAAAACTGCAAATATCGGAGGTCGTGAGGTTTTCCATAACAGGATAAAGCGAAAAAAAAATAAATGTGCAAAAGAAACAGAGAATGCAAAAGAAAAAAAACCCTGAGTCGCACCACCACCTCTCTTAACCGAATGCCGAATATTATTAAAACCCTGTATCCTGCATTATCGCACACTATAGCTGCTTTTGTGTATCTTAATTGCGTCTATTTAGGAGCAATTGCTTTGGTTGTACAACGTATAGTAATACTAAATGCGTTAAGTAGGACCTAGTTTTGAACGTCTGGTATGGCTTGTAACCGTATGCATATAAACAACTTGATGGATGTATTAAGATTCTAGACCGTCAAAGTACTCTTAGCTGTTCAAACTACTTACTGACCCTTTTGATTTGCGATTCCAGTGGTCCCGGCAAATACGATGACCTCATAAGCGTATTGTACGAAGCTATCACAAAAATCGTCAGAAAATATAAATAAAATAGCTCTATCATTATTACTCCAACTATTTCGTCACCACTTCCTTTGACGAATTTAAATTTTCAACGAAGTCAAAAAAAAAAAAAAAAAACTCCGAACGATATTATGCCGCATTTATTATCAACTGTCCTGTTTCCGTTTTTGTAACTCTCTATTAACTTGTGGTTGTCTTTATCCGGAAATTTTATTATTTCTTCAAGCTTTACTTCAAAAGTGAAAAATCAATCTTTGCTTTGGTTTTCTTTGCGGTGGTGCCGATGAAAATCCCTCTACAAGCAATTCTCGAATGCCCAATAACACATCATTAAACTTATTTATTGCAACACTCATGATGCGATCGGCAATTACTAACGGCTCGCATTGGCTCCGATTGAATGTCTACAGGCAAAGCATCGATTTCACAACTCTAAACCCGCACAAAACCTTTAAATATGTTTGGATCTTAAAGGTGCAAATCAGAATCGTCTATCACTTGGGTAATGTCGGTACTGTAGTATTGAGTAATAAATGTTTTTCCCCTTACGAAAGCCGCTTAGACTATCGCGGTAGAAGTTTCCGATTCCAATGAGTTTAATTACATTTAATTACCGCTAATGTAAATTAATTGACCCCATCCAATTATAATTCATTTCACCAAAAATAATCCCCCAGATCTGTATTTTTTTCTCTGCAAATTGGGCAAAATAACAATAAATGAATTACTCAATTATGAGATAAATAGTATCACAACACTATCAACAAAATATTTTCAAATGGAGATATGCTTTTATTCTTAGTGTATTTGCGTTATATAATTTATGGGATTGTTTACGATTTCGGATTTTCCAATAGTAGGGGTTTGAACCCCACACTTTGAAAAATTTTTCATTCTCTTTGTGTATATGAGGTATTTCGTCTCTACAATATTAAGGCCGCAACCTAGGATGAGGAGTCAATTTTTTCAGGAACAGCAATACAGAGATGTGGTATGCTGAGTCCCTCCATAGGTTCGGAAGAAGCTAAATTTGAAAATCCCAAAGAAGACACCTGAAAGATTCACGCTTTAAAGATCTGGAATGATTTTCAGTCATTGACCACATTTCTTCTTTCAGAGTCATTTCAGTTGATACTAACAATTTGTATTCACAAGTGCTTTAATAAGAATGTTATTCAACAGATGTCGTCATGTTTGAACTACAAATGTAATCTATCCTAATTCAAAGATGAATTAACCCAAACTTTTGACAAGTTTTTCGCAATTTTTTACAAAAATGTTACGTGTAACCATTAATTTTCATGAAGTTAAACAGACTTATATTTATAGTCAATTTCATGAAGTTAAACAGATTTATATTTATATTTCAATTTCAGTAGCTTATCCAATTCCCGAGTTGTCTTGATATAAGACGATCTAAAAAAGTACAAATTAGTTAGATTCACTGTCGGGAGCAAGTGCCAAAGCCTGAAAATTTTTGTGCCTTTGTCGATAACGAACAGAAATAGCAATTGCAAACAAATCACACCATTAACGTAATTGATATATTTGATGATATACTGCATTTTACCCGCCGGAAAGGACCATTCATCCAGCTTTAACTTGATGAGAGTCAATATAAATGAGAGGAGTACCAATATGTTATTGACTGCGGGCAATTTACTCGACTGAGTCACCATCAAATGATTAACCAATATCACAATTGGAATTTGTACAAGTAATGCGATAGTAAAATAGAGCTTGTAGCGTTTATACGATTCACGGTTTTCGGCATCAAGGTGCCTTAATATCTGAGACTGGTCGTCAATGTCTATGGGCTGATCATCTTGTAAATGTTGTTCAATAATGGTCTTATCAATGCGTCTTAATCGTGACATTTTTGATCGATTTGAAAGTATCAAAAAATGAGTAAAGTCCAAAATGTTAAACCATTAAATTAAACCGCAGGTGACCCAGAACGTGATGAGCTATTTGTCTGGTCGTGTACATCTTCAATTTTTAATTAATTTTCAAGTCCAAGAATTATTTTGCTTCGTGTTGCATGACTATCCATTTCATCAAATGGAATTGTGATACAGAACATACGTTTCGCCCCTTATGTAGGCTATTTCACCATTGGTGGTACTTCATACCACACACAAACCGAGGAGTCGCGATTTTTCATAACATTCTACCGGTTTTGGTGTCTTAACATTACATGCAGGAAGACGAGCGCGTTGTTGAGCAGGGTTCATAAAATTGACGATGTTTCAAGACAGATATAGCCAGACACAATTGTTCGCGATTGTTGAATACACACAACAGATCAAGGGTAATGTAGAGTTAAACACAATTCAAGTACCAAGCTTTTTGGTGGAAGCCGAGCTCATAAAACTTTTACGAAAAATTGCCGTGCCTTTGAGAGTTGGAAATGATTGGTAGTAATTATCACACTGCACATAAATCTTTGATGAAAATGTTTTCAATTAAAGCTAAAGTGTAAATAAACCATTAAACTTTGTTCGACTCCTACGAGCGCGTCAATTGCTCACAAATCGCCCCAGAAAATAGTGCACTGGAGAAGAACCATATTTGTTTCAAGACAAAATGTGGCAGAAGTCGCGAATATTAACGTTTAGGGCATCGAGGTACGTAATTACTTACGATATTGAATCAACAGGAGAATCCTCCACTAATAACCGACCGGTATGCTTTATTGTAATTCAATTCCTTGCTCTCACTTCAGCACTTCAGTATACACCACGTAAGCAATCGAAAATTGTTACATATAAGGCTTTAACTCGATCGATCCGCCGATCTCAACGGGAAAGAGCTTCGGAATGTTGCGCCTGAATGCAGGAGATTAAGCCACAAAATGTTTTAGTAACAACGCAGAACCTGAAAAAGGACAGTTTTGATGCATAAGAGGTTCTATTCATAGTAGCAATAGTTCTGCCCGTATCGACTTTATATACACAAAAGTAATAAACAATAAATAAGGGCAAAATTGTCTGCATTAATCCATTTTCGACAAATTAGATGATATCAGTATACTAACCATTGTTCCAAATAAGGCGAGTATCTCGTAATGATTTCATCTAATAGAGAAGTTTTAATCACTATTTCTCTAATACGCTGCTACATATCTATAATTCACGGCTAATTTGAAACATATTCTATAGGCTAATCTTCTCGAGACGTGACCATATCTCTTGTCACAGCAAATATGTTTGTAAGGAATTGCGAATATATCAACGAAGAATAAAAGTGTAAACAATTACACAAAATAAATATAGACATTGCTTGATACTTGTTATTTGCTATCAAGTCTCTGTAGTAACCTATGTTTAGGTTTTGTAATGCAACGTAATCGTTAATTGAGTGGCCTCATCGACAAGGCTAACCTTCGAATTGTATTAGCCATAATTTTAGATTGACAAGGGCTTAATTTGTCTGAATGTTTTTGTCTGATTCATTTTCGGTTATTTTTTAACTTATTTGGTTTATTCCCCTTTCCAAAATCACATCGAGAAAGAAAAATTTTTTTGTTTGTTTTTGTGATCCTGATCAGAAAAATTCACAAAAACAAACAGTTCCTCCTTTTTCCCAACAAGAGATCTATCAATCAAATAAAAAAACACACACTTTCTTTTATTTAAACCTTTTTCTTTACTTTGCATGTTTTTATAAACAAAGGTGTACCATATAGAGCATAGTAATAGATAGATAGTGTCAGAAAAGAGAATCCGTCGCTCATCGTCTTATACTACCAACATCGAATCATTTAGAGCAACTAGAAAGTTAGACACGAAGAGAATAAATTATAAATCATACATCAGTTCAGAGTTATTGTTTTCACATTTATCTTACTGTTTCTGATTGATCTTATACATCACACATTCGTTACTTTTCTACAGGTTTATTCCACAATTTTAAGCTTGCGATTCTCAATTATAAACACAAGCCATTTTCCTAACTACAGTCTTTCTTTTACCCAGCATACCCAGTGAACCATGTTTTCGAATGTCAAGTTGAACTTGGTGACTTCGCTTTATGTGTTGTCAATGATTAACTCGATCGAAGCCTTCTCATTAAACCCTTTTGGTAAGGCAATCTCCTCGAGCAATAACAATGATAACGTATTGAATGTTGACACCGACTTGAACAGCCAGTCGACTAGCTTGCCTACCGCTGCTAACTTCGAAGCTACTTCAAGCACTCAGGAAGATGATGAAACTTCTGAAACCGAAGGTTCCTATCCAAAATACGAAACCTATACTCCTTCAACAGTTCAAGTAACCCCTCAAATACAACAAAGCGAAGAGACTACCATTTCTCAGGAAACCTCGTCCAATGATCAGACCGTTATGTCGTCAAAAAGAGACAGCTCTACCGGTAACAATGCCGACCAATTGACCTCGGTTACTGGTGATACAATCTATTCCTCAAAAAGATCGGCAGACACTCCAACCTCAACCAACCCAGAGTCATTCTCAAGTCTTCTTGGTGAGATTTTGGGTTCTGGAAACACTGGAACTCAAACCTCTCCAGACACTGTACCAGGTTCTCAACCACAAACAACCGATCAAAATCCAACCACATCAGGCCAACAAACTTCCACAGATGAACCAAGTACTTCCCAGTCGCAGCAGAGCTCTCAAGAGCCATCTGCTACGCCGGCTGCTCTGACTCAAATTACTGTGCTTTCATCCGAGGAGCCCAGCACAACTTCGAGTCCTCCTTTGATTTCGATCGATATTGGCGATAGCCCTTCGACTTCTTCTACTGAAAGATCGACTACTTCAAGTGCCTCACCTGAAGCAGCTAAAACAACTCCAACCGCTTCTCCATCGAGCACGACTTCTCTTGCTACCCCTTCTGAAGCCAGTTTCACTCAGACATCGTCTGTCCCATCGAGTACCCAGGCGTCGCCAACTACAAGTTCTGCTCAACAATCAACCAGCTCTTCTGCTTCCGAAGATGATTCTTCCACTCTGAGCACCGCATCCCCAACCGAAACCTCTTCGATCGTTTCTGCATCTTTATCTTTGGGTTTAGCTCCAACCTCCACTTCAGATTCCAGTTCATCGTCGACTATTTCAACCGTTGCTCCATCATCGTCTCAGATTTCCCTTACTAGTTCGTCTTCGACTACTTCTGCTACCTCCGCTGTTGCATCGACTTCTTCTACAATTTCGTCGGAATCAGTTTCAGTAGTATCTTCAACGGCTTCATCCACTAGCAGTAGCAGTATTTCGTTGGTGAGCCCAACCGAATCTTCTTTACCATCGACAAGTGCCTCTTCGACATCAACTTTGGCAACAACGTCTTTGACTTCTGCTTCATCTTTTCTGGAATCTACTAGTCTTTCTACAGGTCCAACGGATGTGACCAGTGTCTTGCCATCATCTACTGTTGTTTCCCCATCAGGCCCAACGTCTTCCACTCCATTTTTAGTACTGTCGACAACTTCAAGTGGTACTCCAGTACTTTCTAGTTCTGCTCCATTGTTCTCTAGTACTGCTCCATTACTTTCAAGTGCTACTACTTCCGAGATTCCCTCGAGTGCTATTACATCGGTTTCATCTGGAACACCAGTTTCCACTCTTTCTTCGGCTCTTCCATCTGTCGAAAGCAGTGTAACTCCTGCAGTACCAAGCACATCTGAAACCTCTTCCTCAGGTGTGCCAGCTAGTTCTGCAGTGACACCAAGCTCCACCGAAGTTCCAAGCACTTCTGTCGTGTCGCCAGTTTCTTCTGAAACATCAATCACTTCTCAAGTAAGTGATGTTGAATCTAGTTCTGCTCCTGTTGTTGCTACCTCCTCTCCAACTGAATCTGAGTTCACTTCGAGCACTGCCGTTGTAACTCAAATTTCTTCCGCTGCTCCATCGACAGCAGCTAACACCGTACCAACTCAAGCATCTTCTTTAGCTTCAGGTCGTGTCACTGCTTCTCCACAAGCTACATCACAGACTACCAACTCTGACTGGTTGCCATCGCAAATGATTGTTGAAACTACCGCTTCTGGTGTCCAAACTTCTTTTATTGGCGCTACAGCTACAGCAACTGCAACTTCAGGTTTACCAAAGGCCATTACCCCGGCAACTACTTCATCACCAGGTGCTGATTTCGAAGTTGTTTACGTTGGTTTCAAGTCCGAATTGAACTACCCATTCGTTGTCCAGCATTCGCTTTCGTCGGCTCAAATTTTCCAATACTTACCTGATGTGTTGAGTTTCCCATTCAGTGAAAGTGATCCATACTCTGAAATTTCGGTCAAGAGATTAATTCCATTCACTGCTGCCGGAATCCCATACACCATCACTGTTGCAGAAGTTTACTTCCCGAGCGACTCGGTTGCTGCTTTGGCTCAATTGATTCAAACCGCAAACTCTCTTTTGTTCAGAAATCCTGATGCCACCCAAGAATCGTTGGCTTCATATATCGATTCAAGAATTCCATTGACTGGGTTAGATACCTCTTCTACCGGCACAGACAATAGTGGATCACCAAGCGGTAGTGTGAACAATAATGGTTCAATTGATAACATTACTAGTCCATCTGTTACCAATAAGGGCAGAATCGCTGGTATTACACTTGGTGCTGCTGGTGGTTGTGGTTTGTACATGTCCTTGATGGTTTTGTTGTTTAAGAGATATAGAAGAGGCAATTCTATTGAATTACCATCTAGCGACAGTGAATCCAACGTTGGTTTGGAATCACGTCAATCCACCATTCAAACCACTTCGGGCTTATCTACTATTTTCAACAGAATCAACAACGTGAGCGATGGTTCTGAAGCAGGAGACATACATTTAGCAAGAGGTGGAGTACAGATATCTGATCCAATGCAAGCCACAAACTCTTTAGGTTGGGCCCATTAAGCTCCAGATACCCCTTTGATTTTATTTGATTCCTATTATCCATTTTTATTATCCATTTTATATTACCATCATTTATGTTACAATTGAGCGATCGCGAGAGAAACAACAAGAATTGAAGATTCGCAAATGATAAAGAATATCATTTTCTAATATTAATTTCGAAAACATTTTGTCTTTATACCTTCATCGAAAGATAAGACAGATAGTTCATAACTATTTTCTTTCCAAATAGAGCTCATTAAAATCAAATAATTGAAGATCTTTGCTGCGAAGGAAAATTTTATCAACATGAGCATATCAGACTGGTGACCCACATTTTGGAATGCTAGTTACATATGATTGAAGAAATGATAAGAAGAGTACACACACACACGGTTACTGAAATGTTTTTCAAGTAATTGATAGTAAGAAGACAGTTGTCTTTTTTCAGAGTATGTTTCAAGAATGACTGTCTACAGTATTTGGACTATGACACTGCAGCATCGCCTCGGCTCCGCCGAATTTTGCTTCTTATTGACTGCTTTTGACATTTGTTTGATTTTTATACTTATACCAAAGGTTATATTACTTTATTTTTTTTCATTGATTTTGCTTTACTACTTTTATTTTACTTCTTGTTATGCTAATACAAATTATACCAATCTTATTTATTGTAGAGATTTAATAAACTTCCACAAGTCTTCTACCAAATTAACCGCATCATCATCTAAGACATCAACCAAATCATTAACCAAATCGTCCTTTCCATCTAGGTTGTGAGCTATCAAATTTTGATTAATTGCCTTTAGCAAGAATTCATCCTTAATACCTAGGTATTCTTCAACAAGATCGACAATCTTGGCTTGTAATAGTTGTTCCAGTTCAGGCTTTAAGTCAGATATAATAATAGCAGACGTGTCATCCATAGTAACATCTTGATCTTCCTTTTTAATCGATTCCTCAATATGAGGTTGTTTGATTTTACTTTGCTGTTCTTGAATTTCCTTATCCTCATCATGTTTATCTTCCATTTCTTCGGCAGACCTCTTTTGGGCCCTAATCTTTAAATAACGAGAATGATTTGAATGATATAAATCGACAATTGTAGATATTGAATTCTTAATTGAAATGTTTTCCAACGATTTATATGACATGACGGATGCAGATTTAAAATCTTCAATAAACTTAAATTTGTTATCCATTAAATTGGATTCATAGTTTTGTAATTTTTGCAAGTTTTCAAGGAGAACATTACGTTCATTAACTTCCAAGTGTTTCATCTTTGCTAATTTTGTTGAATAAGATTTAGATATAGATTCATTTTTCAAGTTGATCATATGCTTTTCATATTGTTCGTCATTCATTTCTTCAAATTCATCGGTTTCTCCAATCATAGTTTCAGATGAATCTTTTGAATCGATGATAATATCATCACTTTTGGTTTCTTTGATACCTTCAAATATCCTCTTCAATCTTTCTTTGGTTTTAATTCTTTCCAACTCAATCTCTTTCTTACGGTTATCTCTTTCAATCATCAACACTTTTGATCTAAACTTTATGATGTCTTTTATTATACCTTCCTTCATGTGCGTCGGCACTTCTATCAATTCATTGTTATCCACTTTGTACTTGCTGTAGTAATTCAACACTTGATCCAAATCCTCGGTACCAGTTGTATTTGAAAATTTCTCAAAATTATTACGGTTACTTATGATTGGCTTAATTTTACCAGCAATCTTTTGTTTTGCCGAATCGGTCAATGGGTCCGTCAAACTCTCCAATTTGTTTAATTGTTCATAAGCTGCCAGATCAATGACCAATTTAATGCTTTCGTTTGCAAACAAGTCTGAAATAATCGGCTGGTACAATTCAACAAAGTTCTTGAGTGATTTAAGGTATTCAAATTTGATAAAAATCAACTTACGATCAATGAATTCGTAATTGATTAAAGACCATGTGAACTTGTTGATATGATTAGACGAATCTACATTTATTAATAACTCTAAGATTTTTTCAATGGCAATTCTTTTGATATTTGGAACATTTTGTATAATAACAGTACTAACTTGATCTTTTAAAGTTTTTGGAAGTAATGATGATATTTCGACATAGTGCAGAGGCTCTTGATTTTGGTCTTCAATGAGACCTTCGGTCACATCATCAACAATACCATCTGTTGTGTTGCCTCCGATAGATTTCTTTGATAATAACCTTGTGGTATTTGAATTTATGTAACTACTCACATCGAGCAGCTTGTATATAGGTATCGAATTGTTTAAACTTGTATGTATGGTATCTGTAGAAGTTGATGATCCATTTAACTTCAATATCGAAAGTATCCTATCATTATTAGATTCAGGGATTTTATAAGGTGTTTCGAATTTCAAAAGATCATTGTTTGTTTCAATCATCTCGAATATCGATAAAGCGTTTGATTTAATCATCTCTTATATTTGAGCTAAACAAAAAAGTCGCATTGATAAATGTGCAAAAATCAATTATATTGAATGCGCTTTTTTGACCATCTCAATTTGGCAACCATAGTCTTTATAAAGATGCCACTTATAGGGCTATTACCTGTTGATTTACATAGTGATGTCAATGAATCCACAGCTGAGAAAGCAACAAATATTAATGGATTCCAAAATAAGCTGGGTGTTGCTAAAGACAAATTAAAAGAATTAATCGATAATCAGAATGACATCAATAAATGGGACGCTGTTATCGCGATATATCAGCAAAATTTTGATAAAGAATATAAACCTGGAGATCAACTGAGTGTTTCTGATGACTTGAAAGCCGACTTTCGCCAATTGTACCACATTTTGCTTTCTCGATTTCCTTATCTCGAGGACTATTGGAGAGCATTACTGATATTGGAGTTTAAAGTTGAAGGCACGGAAAAGTCGATAAAAATACTAGAAGAAGCAGTTAAAAAACATCCTTACTCAATAGACTTATGGTCAGACTATCTAACGGCACTCATATCTCAATTGGAAAAGCCAAATGAAAACTTGGAACAACTCCAGCACATAAGAATGGTATACAAAAAGGCTATTCAGGATAATGGGGTTCATTTCACTTCACATGCAATTTGGGATAAGATCATTGAGTTCGAAAATAGTGTAAATCCTGTATCGAAGGAGATTGCAAACATTTACTTGGAACTTATAAGAATTCCTCTATACCAATACGCACAATACTATAAGCAATTTTCGGATATTTGCAGGCAATTCACTTTACAAGACATTTTTACACAAGATGAACTAGATGAGTATAGTAGAATATATGGCAAGAATATTCAAGATTTTAGGGACGATGAGAAATCTAAGATAGTTGACGAGTACTTATACAATATTTTCTTAAGTACACAAGCCGAAGTCAATGCCAAATGGATATTCGAATCGGCACTACTCAACCAAACATTTACATTAAAGAACTTTAAAGACATCGAGATCGAGAAAAGTAACTGGATATCATATTTAGATTTCGAAATCGCCAAGTACTTTGCGGCACAAGATGACAAGAAGTTTAGATACAGATTGGTAACAAACCTATTTGAAAGATGTCTTGTTCCTAACTTGTTTGACGTGAAGATATGGGCCAAGTATCTTGAATTCATTAATAAACTGAATTCGGGATCTGATGCAATGAATGAAATATACAAAAGATCAAACAATCTCATTCCTTTAGATGAAAACGTGCTTAGGTTTAGTTATCACAAGTTCTTGATGAAGTTTAAAGAATTTGATCAGGCCAACGAAAACTTGCTTGACTTGATTAAATTGTTCACAAAACAAGGATTGTATTTAAAACAACAATATCTTGAATCAATAACGACTTTGTTCGAACTTTGGATCAAGACTTTAACCACGGCCAAATTACATGATTTGACATCAAGAATCCTTGACTCATATCTTGATGTTAAAAGTAAAAGACAAGATATTGAAGTAAATACAACAAAGGAGGATGTTGATGAGCATAATGTAAAAGAATCTATAATAACGAATTTAATATCATTGTTGAATGATGATGGTATTTGTGTGGTGACTAAGTTTTATTTAGACACCTTAAAAGTCAATGATAACGAGGTTGAAATTCGTAAGTTTTACAACCAACATTATAAGGGTCCATACATGAATAAATCGCCAGTATTTTGGAAATTCTATATTGAGTATGAAGGCATCATCAATCACAATTCACATAACTTGAACTTGGTGTTGCAGCACTTGAAAACATTTAGCAAGATTCCCAAATTTGTTTTAGATTCTTTACTTGATTTGGGTTATGACATTGTTGGAGCGAATTTCGAACCACAAAACTCATTTGATTTCGATGATAACATATTGTTAACAAGAGATAATGATATGCTGAATTCTGTTATCGAAAATTATGTTTCAAGAAGCAGAATTGCGCATCAGAATCATGTTATACGAGAAATCGAAAACTCCAAGTTAGCTAAGGGAAATCCTGTGAAATTGGAAGAAGAATTGTTGAAATTGATAAGAACGCACATTGGTCACCCAGGTATATTCGTTGAATCAACTCCTGACATTACCAATAAAATCATGTCTCAAAATTGGTTGTCAATAACAGACGATAACCTTGCCGTACCTGCTTTTCCAACCTTCAAAAACGTTGAAAAGGCAAGTTTACCTGTAAATTATCCCACATAGTGTTTATTAAAAAATGTCATTATATATTACTATTAACTAAGCATCAAAATTGATCACCTTGACGTCCGATTACAAGACAATCCTTTCGTATAGATACTCTAAAAGAACATCTATTATTACCAAAAACTTCTAATACCGATAACTTTGGGGCAGCAACTTGCAATAAAGAGAGAACTTCGTCATCAACAGCCCTTATAAACCCCAAATCAGCTGTAGTAAGCAAAGGAAAATTGATATGATTAAAATATGTAAGCGGTTCTTTAACACCATCAACATCCATGGTTTCCCCACGATCGACACGTTCCTTTAAACTCTTCTTCGAGGGGTTTTCATCTTCTGTAAATATTTGAACTAGGAGATCTTTTGATAAGCTGGCGATTGAATTCAAGTTTAATTCAACCAAAGTGGTTGCAGAGTGTTTGAAAAGTGAATATATCGCACTATCACCTAAACCTGTACACTTTGTAAGATCAACACTAATCAACCCGCCGGTGTTGACGTTATTGGTAAAAGCAGTTGTAAACCCTTCATCAGTTAGCTGATCCAATAACTTCATAGAAAGATGAGTTAGATTAGGACAAAATTGAGCCACACCTTCGATCAAGAAACGGCTGGACAAGCCCGAGCAACCATCAACATTTAAGGAGATAAGCGACTCGCCAGTAACCGCCAAAATGTTGATGAGGAGATCGTCAGATATCAAATCTTCCTTTTGTGGATATGAAATTTCCAAATGTTCTAATTTTGAAGTCAGGAAATAATGTGGAAGTAAATCATATACAGAAGATGAGTCAAGGCCATCAAGTCGAGACAATTTAAGCAGCACTAAATTAGAACCTATATTCTCCAAAAGCGAGATTAACGTATCGTTATTGAACCTATGTGTATTTCTTACTTCAAACAGGGTAAGTCTACTACCGGAACCAACTTCAAAGAACTCTTGCCAGACGTCGTTACTGATTAAAAATGGACCATTAAGCGACAACTTCTGTAGATTAGGCAAATTCGAGTTAAAATACTTCAAGTTATCATTGTGCAACTGACCACACATGTGCAATGTCAATGATTCGATATTAGGGCAATAAGATGCAATTTTATTCAAAGAATCCAGATCCACATTAGAACAATCCCAAAACTCCAAAGATTTGAGATATGGTTGCAAAAAAAGTACCATTGTTGAGTCATTGAGTGATCGATTTTTAGAAAGAATTTTGGATATCTTATTCATGTTGATTTCACCGATATCTCCCAATGCTTCAACATCATCAATACTCGCCGTGATTTTCTTGATACAAATATCTTGTAACTTTGCAATTTGAGCCTGAGATTTATCAAGTAATGCCAGTGCGACCTTTTTCCTTTTTTTACGTGCATTTAACTGAGTTCTTCTCAAGTTGCGTTCTTTTACCTTTAATATTTCATTGCAGGATTCACAAAGATAGCCTTTCTTATCTTTTAAATATCGAGAATACACTGTAAGATCAAATATTGACCCACAATCTACGCAGGTATCTTCCTCTCCAAACTTTTTGAATCCTGTTTGACGTATTTCATCATCATCATCAAAATCTGAATCATCACTGTCATAATCACTATCTTTTCTACCACGACGTGCTGCTTTCTTTTTCCTTCTACCTGCTTCTCTTATTTGCTCTTCTTCATCTTCAAACGTTGGATCGGCTTCTAAAGGTGGGCCACTTCTTGTAGTTGAGCGGATACGTGATCTTGCGGGCAGAGCCAGTTGAGTCGAAACTTCTATCGATTCTTCATTTGCATCGGTCACATTTGCAGTATTTGTTTCCGAATTTGCCTCGCTTGAAACAACCTCGCTTCTTTGCCTTCGTTCTCTAAACGAGTCTGTAATACCTTCATTTTTCAAAAACTCGGTCAAAGCCGAGTTTGGACCACGAACACCCGATGATCTACCTCTTCGAGACATTTTGTAAAGATCAAATAATCAGAAATCAATTATATCTAGTGATTGCTTAAAACCGTTTGATATCTTGACGTTTAAAATTCGCAGGTTGGCTGTTTTACAGTTTGCAATAGTTGATTTACAGTTTAGCTATTCTAATCTCCACTTTGTAGTTTGCAAGAAACAGCAGGGCAAGAAGAGAACGAAAAAAAAAAATCGCCACTACCAATTAAATATCTAGTACTACTCTATACGAATTAATTAGCTTTTAATTTGTCTAAAAAAGTCCGATCCAGAGTTTTATTGACTTTTGAAAGTTTTTTAACAAAGCAATTGTCATTGAATATAACGTCGAAGAAGTACACAAGGACAATCAATTGGACTCGAGTCTTAGTTTAGTCATATAATCAAAAATTATCAATAATAGTTGCGATGCAAGTCATTTTCAAAGATTTCAAAAAAAAGAAGGTTCCTATAGACGTCGAGTTATCAGACACTGTATGTATAGTGGAGTAGAAAATCAAAACAAAGCAAAAGTACTAACAAGTTCCAGGTATTGTCTGCAAAGGAAAAATTAGCTGCTGAGGTTAACTGTGAAGCATCTCAACTCAAACTTGTTTACTCAGGTAAAGTTTTGGTCGATGACAAGACTTTAGAATCTTTTAAAGTGAAGGAAGGTGATGCCATCATTTTCATGATCTCGAAGGCGAAGTCGGCGGCTCCAACTCCAGCCCCAGTTCCAACCGCTCAAGCTGAGACTGCTCCAGAAACCCCAGCTACCTCAAACCAATCAGCCGCAACTGAATCTACTGAGACTACTGAACCAGCTACTGCAAGCGTATCTGATATTCCTGCTTCAACTGAGCCTAGTTCCGCATTTGCTCAAGGCAGTGAAAGAGAAGCTTCTATTCAAAATATAATGGAAATGGGTTACGATAGACCTCAAGTCGAAGCTGCTCTTAGAGCTGCATTCAACAACCCACACCGTGCTGTCGAATACTTATTGACCGGCATACCGGAATCTTTACAACGTCCAGCCCCAGTACTGGTGGCAGAATCACAAGCACAAGAGGACACTGAAATGGGTGAAGAAGGTGCGACACACGAAGAAGTAGACTTTGATGAAGACGAAGACGAAGAAGACAATGCTCGTCGTGGTGAAAACTTATTTGAAGCAGCTGCTGCCGCAGCTGCTGGGGAAGGATCGAGAAGACAAGCTGGTGATGCTTCTCCAGGTGGCAACGATGCTGCCGAAATATCTGCAAATGAGCGTATGGATTTGTTGAGATCCGCATTACAATCGAATCCAGAGTATATTCCGCCATTATTGGAAGAAATAGCCAGATCCAACCCGCAACTCGCCACATTGATCCAACAAGATCCAGAAGCTTTCATCAGAAGTTTCTTGAGTGGTGACAATATCGCTCTTGAGGGCGAAGATGAGTCTGGCTTTGCTGCTGGTGATGCAGATGCTAGTGGTCAGATTACTATTCCATTAACCGAAGAAGATCAAGTTGCGATTGACAGACTATGTGAGTTGGGATTTGAACGTGATATGGTTATTCAAGTTTACTTGGCTTGTGACAAAAATGAAGAAGTCGCAGCCGATATTTTGTTTAGAGATATGTAATAAATTGTATATTAGGTTTTGTAAACGTCAAGAATTATCTGTAATGATATTACCAAGAAGGTTTATATGTACTCACAACCAAAGGGGATTTGTGTTCTTGAATTAATGAATACGAGGTGTCAGAAACAGAATCAAGGTTTTTATTGAACCCGTTTTGTTGAAAGCAATATGATTAAAAGTCTTTTAAATTTACTGGTATACTTCCTTGTACGTTTTTGGTTAACATGCTTTCCGAACCAACAAATTTATGGGTGCGATATTTGCGCAAACATCTTTTACGCAATCTCCCTTTACAACGGACACGTTTTAGCTTACATTTATTTCCCGAGGAATTTAATAGATCCGAGGATATCACGATTCATTACTTTTACTTTGATAGAGTTTTTCCACTGCTTACTTGTTTTTTTCCTTTATATGACGTAATTGAGTTACTCAATAGCGATAAAAGACCCTTACATCGATTAATATCACAAGTCGATACCTGGCAATGCAATCAGGTTCACTACTTCGTTACCAAGACTGAGTCTAGACCTTCTAAATCAAGAAATTAACAGGATTTACAAGAAAACTATTGGTTTAATTCATGTTTTCATACTTGGAATAGAAAATTCTGTTTCCAAGACTCAATAGCTCAACAAAATCTAGGTTTTTATTTTTCATGTCATTTTTTTTTCCTAAACCTTTTGACTTATTTTTTAGATCTTAATTAATTGTATCAATACTTTTTAAGTGACTAAATCGAAAGCCCTTTATTTGTTTACTATAGTCACAAGAGACTGTAGAAACCGCTAGTTATTCGATAATGTCATATAAACCGCTTTTCGAAGAAGACAGGGACTACATCAATGAAGACCATATACAGTCATTTGCCAAGGCTTTAGTCTGGGAAGAACATGAGGAGCTCTTCGAACAACAACAACTAAAACACCCACAGCCAGCTGTGGAAATCAAGGCATTTAAAAATGCTGAAGTGGCGCAGCAATCCGGCTATATCCATCCTGTACCAAGGCCGGATTTGATATCTTCACGGAGTGATTGGTACCCACTCACGATAAACAACGATCCAGACACGAGCTCATTAGCATCTCGTAAAAAGAGAAAAAAGAGTTCTCTGAATCTAAAGCAAAGTAGTCCAAGTCTGAACCAAAACTTAAGAGACGAATTTCGAGCCAGCTTTACGTACTGGGTCCTTCGGTGGCCGATTCTTGTTTTCATTAGTGTATGGATTTTATTTTTATGCTCCTGGTATGCTGTTGTACGAGTGTATGTGGCACTAAGCGAGTATTACTTCACTTGGGTGGGCCAGCGAAAGGTTCTTCGTGACAAATTACGTAAATCACGCACCTATGAAGAATGGATAGAAAATGCAATTAATTTAGATAAATATTTGACATTAGATAAATGGTCCGAAAATCCAAAGTTTTCCTACTATGACTACAAGACGATCAAGCTTACTATCACCAAGTTGCGTGCCCTCAGGCAGGAGAAACGTGATCTCGATTTGCTAGTCATCTTGCAAGGTTGCTTGAAGAAAAACTTTGCAGGGGTTGAGAACAAACAATTGTATTCACATCGCTACTACGGCACAAAGAATTTAGTTTGTGAATATATCGAAGAAGTTGTCCAGTGTGTTGATCAAATCACTTTGTCAACCACAGTCGATATCGATACCAAAAAGAGATTCTTTCGTATAGTACTGAAAAATTATGGGAAAACTGCTTTATGTCTTAGTGGCGGTGCATGTTTTGCATACACTCATTTTGGGTTAGTCAAGGGATTGCTTGATAATGACTTGCTCCCCTCCATTGTGTCTGGTACATCAGGAGGTGGATTAGTTGCGGCATTAACCTGTTGTTGTACTGACGAAGAGTTGAAGAAGTTGCTTGTTCCCGAATTGGCAAGGAAAATCACAGCTTGTGAGGATCCATGGTATACATGGCTTCCTAGGTTTTGGAAAACAGGTGCTCGATTTGATGCGATCGATTGGGCTCGCAAAGCTAACTTTTTTACAAAAGGATCGCTTTCATTCGAAGAAGCGTATCGCAGGACGGGACGTAAATTGAACATTTCAACGGTACCTTCAGACCCTCACTCACCTGTGATTTTATGTAATAATATTACTTCACCCAATTGCATAATTTGGTCCGCATTACTTGCATCTTCAGCTGTTCCTGGTATTTTGAATCCGGTCGTTCTCATGATGAAGGACCAGAATAAAGCTGATGGAATTATTCCATTTTCATTGGGTAGTAAATGGAGAGATGGTTCTTTACGAACAGATATACCAATTGACTCACTCAACACTTACTACAATGTCAATTTCACTGTTGTATCACAAGTTAATCCACATATCTCACTTTTCTTCTTTGCTCCAAAGGGTTCTGTTGGTAGACCAGTGGCCATCCCACAATCAAAAACACACAAACAAACTTACGAATACTTTAGAGGAGGTTTTGTTGCCACTGCACTTGAGCTGTTGTTTAAACTCGAAATCAAAAAGTGGCTCACCATAGTTAAGACTTTGGATCTCTTGCCACATTTTTTAGAACTGGATTGGCTGAATATTTGGTTGCAAAAATTTACAGGGTCAATTACGATTTGGCCCAGAAATAAACTTAAGGACTTTTTGTACATATTGAGTGATCCAAATGAAGAAAGATTGGCCGAGATGATCGCTAAAGGTGAAAGATCAATATACCCTAAATTGCTTTTTATCAAGCATAGATTGGGAATCGAGAAGGCAATTGAAAGGGGAAGAAAGCTGACCAAATTGTCCAATAGAGTAAGCCAAGCCTTCTCCGATGAGAACTTATCGAATGATTTCAGCACCAATGATGTTGAATATGAAGATGATGAAGGCTACGTAGAGGAAGAAGACGAAGATTATATTCCTCCTTCAGATAATTCAGATCTGAGTTCTGAATTTTATGATGATACTGAGGATTCAGATACCCACGCAAAGCACTCGTTCTTCTCGAGTCTTTTGAAGAATAGAAGAAATACAATACACTAGACTAGATTACCGGCCAAATTTAAAATGATATCTTATCCTATATATTTTGAGAACTCTTAAACTTTTTAGACATGTAGGCATTGAACTTATTCAAATCATCAACTTGACCGTCTCTATTCAAGAATTCATCCAAGAATGCGATCACCTTACTTAATATCTCCAGTTCTATTTTTTGCTTCTCCTCCTGGGTAAATGAAGATAAAACCCATGAGCTCATAGTGTCTTTCAGTGCACCGCTAGGTTTTGGTCCAATACCGATTCCAAGTTTCAACACACAATTGCTAGGCATGTGACCCGTTGCTGTACGAACGCTTTTAATTCCATTATGTGATTCTTTTTGCTTTATTTCAGCCAATTTAACAACACCTAAATTGGCTTCAAAATCATCAAAAAGGATCAACACTGTGGAATCAGTACTTACTCTTTCATCACGTAAGAATTTTGCAAGAGATTTACCGCTTTCATTCATATAACAGTTCGATTTAGCAAACATCACTGAGCCATCGCTACTCTTGGATATCGAGTAGACACTCAGCTTCAGCAACAGCTTGAAATCGTAATGATCAATTAAGTGCTTGAGCATTAGATGCCCTACCGAATGCCTCGTTATTGGCCCGGGGTTGCCTATCGAGAAAATAACTACTGTTTGTTGCATAACAACAGTTCACTATAGATAGACAACACACAGAGAGATACTGTGACAGAGTTGTAGATTTAAAGTGGTGCTAAAAAACGATTAAGTTGATTAAATGAAAAAAAAAACGCGAATCTGTGTTTTCAGTTTGATAAACAGAATCGAATATTCTAAAAACCCAAACTCAATCAATTTGTTCCTTGTTGAAGCTCAAAGGATGTCTGAAAATGAAAGCGTCACGCCGATTCATCTGCCTGGGAACCCAGTACCTCCAATCGATAGTATATCACCGAATGACGTATCAACAGAGATAATAGACACGTACGGGAGTATAAATCAGCTTTCAGACGTGGAGGACGATAAATTCGTTGATAAAGATGACATATTTGATGAAATACTTGACGACCACATTGAAGAGGAAGGAGAAGAAGAAACAATTGCCAACGACAAAACGAAGGGACCGGAACATGAACTTCATGAAAGCGGAGAGACTGATGAAGATGATTTTGATGATTTTGATGATTTCAATGAAGCCGGAGAAGCCGGCGAAGACAGTGATTTTGGCTCTTTCGATGATGCATCCTTTACAGAAGAAGTAGATGATTCAAAACATGACGTGATAGGAATACCAAACTTGATTTCTTTTAACGAAAATACATTTGCCAATAAGGAAGAATTCAATTCAAATTTGTCTAAAGTGCTAGACCAGATTTTTACAGTCAAGGAAGATTTAACAAACGGCAATTTGAAATCTGATTTGTTATCCGACAGATCACGCGAGATATACAACGAGCTATGTACCATACCACACTTAAAACCTCCAAATTGGACCCGACTGAAAATACGTCATAAGTTATTGATTCAACTAGGAATACCGATCAATTTAGATGAACTTGCAAAGGATACGCCACAAGGAGAACACGCCATTGCAGAACAATCAGTTGAAGAGCACCAATTAGGAAATAGTTTGATTCCGATTCCTGACTTTGCGACACTAAATATATCGGAAGAACAATCCAATGAGCTAATGAAAGATACCAATAAATTATTGTCCAAGGTCGAAACAGATAATTTAAACAATACAGCACAAAAGTATTTACATGATCTTGAAGATGAAAAAGTTCTTGATGCTAAATTGAAACAATTTGAAGAAAATTATCAGTCCTTGTTGCATTTGTCTAGTGTTTGGAATCATCAATTGTACGAACTTAAAAACAATTTTGAAATGTACGAATCTATTGTTCAAAATTACATTGGTTATAGTCAAAAGCTTAAGAGAGATGAACTCATAGAAAACTTGAAAAGGGCAAAGTCAAAAAAGTCTACGAAGAAAAAACCAGTTTGGTAGATATACTAGTACACTGTATATTAAATCGATATGAATAATACAAAATAAATAAGTTGGTAAGGAATCCAATTGTAGAATTAGATATTTATAAAACAAGTTGATAAAAATAAATCAATTATGTAAGTTGAACAACGAGCCAAAGTCTTCCATGAGGTAGTTATTTTCAAGTGCTGATTGCAAGTTCATATTTACAAATGTGCTATCAACGAAATTGGTACTCATTGTCCCTCCTGGTGTAGTTGCAGGATAGTTATTTGATTGATCCTCACCATTCCCGTCGACATCGTTGATAGCATCATTTTCGTTGCCGAACGAGTTGTTGGCATAAACGTTGCTACCAACCATTGTTGGTTTGTCAAACTGTGGTGATTGAACTCTTGTTGGCGGAAGGCTGTATCTAACATCGGGGAACAATTTGGTTGGCTCGAAATTTTCAAAAAAGTTTTGGTTAGTTGGCATATTGTCCGTGACTAAGGAAACCTCTGGAAAGGAAAGTGTGGATGAAGGTGAAGTATCATTTTCCTTATCTATACTTATACCTTCATTTCTTTGAGGTTGTTTGACTTGCTGAATTAGGTCCTCAAGGCGTGTGCTTGAAGTGTGTTTAGCATCCTGTTGTAAATCAGGATTCTCTTGATCTTGCGGATGACGTTGCAGCACAGATATGTCATTGGGATAAACACCTCCTCCAGGAGACACTCCTGACACCATCGAGGTTGATGGTGAATCTTGTGTCTTTTTAAATGCTCGATTAATATCACTAGCCCCATTTCCTGCGTTAAGGCTTGAATTTTGAGAGTTTATTACCTCGTTTTCCTTATTGAAAGTACTCATTCCATCATCGTCTACCATATATTTGAGCTTCGCATTTTGTTCTAGCCTCTCGGCAATTTTATTACTCCTTTCAATAACATTGGCTCTCTTGATTCTATCATTTGCATACTTGTCAAACAACCTTCTCAAAACACCAGCAATTGGGTAATAAAGAGCTAATTCGTTTAAGACACCTTTTGAAATAAAGAGCGAATCTGACGCGGCAACGGCAACAACTTCTGAAGAAGAATCAACGTGGTAAATTAACATCATCAACGCGCTGAAAACGATATAAACAAACACTGCAGGACAGTATTTTAATTGGTCACGTTCTAATAAGATTTTTGAAACCATCGAGATCATACGAGCCGCTTGGAAGGAAATACCCCAAGAAGGATATTTATAGTTGTTAGGATTAGTAGAGCTCGATTTGGCCATTCGGATCAAATTCAGTCTATGAATCAAGTATAATCTATTATAATACTGAGCATTTAAAAGACAACAGTAAAAGTTCTGGTTAGCAGCGTTTCCGACAGAAAAAATTAATTGGGATGGCAAGTTGGTAAACCAGATCCCCATCAACATATCACAATGCTGTATGATCGAGAACTTGCTCTTCATTTTTAATTGTTCCGACTTGACAGAATATTGGTGTTTAAGTATAATACCAGTGATTTCAGCCAATTTGACCAAATGGATAAAATAGAGCACTTGAGTTTCATCAACCTCATACGGCGAAACTATTCCGAATTCTGGATCATTTTCATCGAAATCATCCATTGTTAACATTGGAACATCACAATCATTCAAATCAATCACAGCGGGTCTGCCGAAAGCGATTGCCACATTCCTATCTTTCTCAAAAAGGCACCACCAGATTCTTTTCCAAATTTTTTTGTCAGAGCTAGTTAAACTATCTGAAATCCCAACATCTCTGTGAAAACCAAACCCTTGAGCAAGTGCAATAGCAACCTTGGTCCAATAGTAAGAGTTCTTGGTGACATCTTCAGGGCCGTCCCAAAATGACCCAATTAAAATCAACGTTTGAATTAAACATACAGGATCGCTTTCATAGTTGGCTTCGTATAAAGCCTTTGCACGGCCAAAGAAAGTCATTGATGTTAAATGTTTGGATCCATTCAGGTCGAATAACCGTGGGTTTTGCGACACTCTGCAACCGCAAAGCAAAACAGACTGTAAAAGCATCAAAGAAGGGTTGTCATTTGGGTCATTAATCTTGTTCATAAATTCTGTTCTGTTTATAACCGGCATCAACGGATGAACGTGATCGAAATAAGACTCAATCAAGTCCAAAGTCAACTCTTTAGATGGTAATAAAAAAGCACCTCTCAATTTCAAAATTTCAAGCTCAACTGAGTCCAATGAAGCATCTCTAAGCTCAAACATGTCATCTGGTAACTGAACATGGTTTTCACCAACTCTTTGAGCAACAAGTCCAATCGAAGAAGATCCCAAAAATGTAAGAGCTGGAGTTTGTTTTACCTGACTAGCGTCGGGGACTTTCCGCTTATGTATAGTAGGCCTTGTTTTATAATTTGACGTTAATGAAGGAGGTAAGCTAACTTGCGAAATATTTAGTATAGATTCATTGCTCGAATTGGAATTGTTCATGCCCTCATTTGCATGGTTATTATTTTGATTTTGTAGGTTGTGGTTGGTATTATTGTTTTGCTGATTTTTTTTAATTATGCTGGAAATTTCTGGGGAAGATTGATTTTCATCGTCGGCCAAAGTATCATTACCTTCAGAGTCTTCTGCTTTTATAGCCGTAGTTTGCTTTCGTTTGGCAGACTTTGATTCGATAGAAGCATTACCCCTCTTTTTGGCTTCTGGTAAAATACACTCACATCCAAAGGTAATACAGTTTGTACAAGGAATATGAATTTCGGCATCACAGCGTACCTTACGCGACCTGCACACGGTACATGCTCTAGACCCTCTAGGTCTCTTGTACTTGATAGTGAATGCCTTTGGTTTATCTTGTTTCGTGGTTTTTTTGTTGTTAGTGGAAGCGGTCAGGTTTGCTTGATTTGATGAACTATCGCGGCCAAATTCGGACACAGGGGCGGTGGCTGCGGGATTAGTTGTATTTGCGGTAGATCCACTGGAGTTACCAGACGGTGGAGCGGTCCCTCCCTCACTTTGTTCAGTTTCTTTCTTAATTCTTGCCATCTCCGTATACACTAAAATATGTCAACCAAGTGATATAAAAAAATTTAAGGGAAAAAAGCGTTGTTTATCGAAACCTTAAAATTCCTATTTGCTTCTCCATGCATATATATTTTTTTTTTCAGTTTTTTGTCTTCCCTGAACATTCTTTTTTTAGCTGAGTTAGTGTTAACCTCCTATGCAGCGCAATTGGTCACAGAAAATGCATATTTCTCCAGAATTAGTTTTATGCGGGGCGGAGAGTCGGCACGAAATTGATGCTTAATCAAGAGTATAGAAACGCGTAAGCACTCTTTTCTAACTTTACAAAGCTACGTTGACAGTGTAGTTCTTACTATATGATTCACCCTAATACACTTTTAATGAATATTATGGCATAGTCGTGAACATAATGGGCGTATAAATATGACGAGACAATCGACGTTGAACACAAAAACATTCAAAAAATTAGTTAATTTCTCATCAATAAAGCTAATATCCACGCGCAGAAAAAAAGAACTTAAAACGGCAAAGATGGGTAGCTGCATATTCCTTGCTTACCAACTAAATGCAAATGCGCACCCGATTGGTCCCCGGATTGTTCGGAGTCTAAAAATGTAAAACTTGGTTATAGTCAAATTAAAGAGGAATTATAAATTATTTTGTTGTTTTTTTACCAACAGCTATTGGACAGCTAAACAGATACGAGATAACATTGTAGTAATTGTTTTAAATAGTCATAATAGAGAGCCCTTACTTGGTATAGCTGCATCCCCCACTTTCTTACAACCGAAGCAAATTCTAATTACCGGTATTGTGTGGAAAATTTTTCATTATGTATAATTGAGTAAATCCGATAAGAACTTGTAAATGTGTGTCTGTGGGGCAACATCCGTCATACATGAAAAATTAGCTTTGTGGTTAAAAGTTTAATTCGTGTGCTCGCTCACCGAAATCGGTTTCTTCTTACTCAGAATGAATTAGTTGGCCGAACCAAAGATATCAGAAAAAGCGTAAAATCTTAAGCTTTTGACGCGTCAACACTTGGTTCCCTACTTAAAAAACGACTCTTAAATTTAAGAGCCCAATCAAGAATTATAAAAAAGTACATTTTATCATAGGTTGTTGACTCATAATTTCTTTCGGTAAATTATGTTGACATTATAGAGCCGAAATATCCCAACATATGCACAACAACTTCAAGTACCTTCTCGGCTGAAGTTCCTTACTATGCCATAAATGTTTATTAACAAGCAAAAGTACCAAAATTGTATGTGTATTGTTTGTCTAGGTCCACGAAAAGTTCTGCAAATTCTTTTTTCGGAACGGTTCAAATTTAAATTTTGCAAAAAACTTAAACTTGATCCGATTTATCACGAAAATGACTTGGAAAAATACAATTCAATCAACAGCTTCAATAATATCACTACTCTTCGTATTAAGAGAACTACACAAGTACTATACGAATCAAAATGATGATAACAAAAATGATATTGGCCGAGAATTAACAACTTTGTCTCCTAGATCAAAAGGCATCGCTTCGCTTATTGGGAACACTGCTCTTGTCGAAATCAAATCATTATCACAATATACAGGTTGTAAAATATACGCAAAGCTCGAGTTGAATAATCCAGGAGGAAGTGCGAAGGATAGAGTTGCACTTGCAATCATCAGAGAGAATGAGAAATTGGGTAACTTAAAACCCTACAATGGCGATGTTATATTTGAAGGTACTTCAGGTTCAACGGGTATCTCTTTGGCCATGTTAGCAAATGCTTTGGGATATAAGGCACATATTTGTTTACCCAATGATACTTCAGATGAAAAATTACAGTTGCTCAAGTCATATGGAGCCATTATAGAACCTGTTCCACCAGCATCGATTGTTGACCCAAATCAGTATACAAATATCGCCAAATCTAGGTGTGAACAAATTAATATCGATAAAGGAAGTCTGGTAAGTGCTGTATTTGCAGATCAGTTTGAGAATGAATTTAACTGGCAAGTTCACTATAAAACCACTGGTCCAGAAATTTACAAACAAATGCAAGGTAAACTTGATTATTTTATAGCCGGATCTGGGACTGGTGGAACTATTGCTGGTGTCTCAAAGTATTTGAAAGAAAAGATTAGAGATATTAAGGTGATTCTTGCGGATCCACAAGGTTCAGGTTTAGCTAATAGAGTCAACTTTGGGGTGATGTATGACAAAGTTGAAAGAGAAGGTACCAGAAGAAGGCATCAAGTCGATACACTTGTTGAAGGTATTGGCCTCAACAGACTTACGGCAAATTTCAAACAAGGTGAAGCAAATATTGATCTGGCGATTCGTGTTTCTGATGAAAAAGCCTTGAAAATGGCAAAATATTTATTGATAAATGATGGGTTTTTCTGGGGTTCCAGTAGTGCTATTAATTGTGTGGCTGCTGTTAAAACAGCATTAGCTCAGGGTCCAGGCAAAACCATCGTTGTGATTGCCTGTGACTCAGGTACAAGACATATGTCAAAATTCTGGAAACATGCTGCGAAATTACCTGATGACATTACTATACACGATATTATATAAATAGTTAATTTAAAGTATAAGAGAATAAGATTACTTTTCTTCCAACTTCTTTTTAGTTTCTCTGAAAACTTTGATTGTGCTCAAGGTTGATGCACTTATACCCATCCAGATTTGTAATGTATCAAATGGTAATGGTAAACTGAATACAGTATATGTATTGAAGACAAGATCCGAGATATTTTTGTAAATATCAAGGTATGCGTTAGTCTTTTTGAATTTAATTTCCTCCAATTTGGAAGTATCCTCTAATGAAGTCATTGGTGGTGGTACGGGTGTCAGTCTACCCAATAATTGTTTCGATAAGATCCTTGCCTTGTTTTTCACCTCTATCAGTATTTTCAAGTCGACTTCTTCTTGGCTCAATAATTGGGATTTTTCGTATGCATTATACAAGTTCAACCAAGTATCGTAGTACCATGCAAGTGATTCATGTCTTCCAACGAAAGTACGTATGTTTTTCCAATTCGAATTATAAAATCCAAGCTTAAATAAAAGCAAAGATTCATCAAAAATCGAATAGTATAAACCAAAACATTCGCTCAATGTGACACGATTAAAGATTGATGGGTCAATGCTAATCAGATTATTTTTGTAAATAGCATTCTTTTTTAACTTGGTTAATAAACCTTTGAGTCTGAATGGCGATTTACCAAATCTTAAAAATTGTCTATATATTGACAAGTTGGTGGCCATTCCCAGTAATTTTTGCTGGAATTGGAAACAAAGCAAAACAATCACAATTTTGAAAAAGTTTGCTGGATGCTTGATAAAATTGCGAAGAAGGTTAAGTTGTTTTGCCTTATTATTATAGCGCTTATTGATTAGATCAATATTTATGGTTTCATCACTTAAATAAGTTTGAGTCTTTTCAGCATGAAACAATAATAATCTAAGAGTATATTGACCTACTTTTGCAAATTTATCCTTACCTGTGATATCATTTAACATTTCCCAAAAAATATCCCAAGTTGTAACATTGTTTTTCAATTTCTTAACTTGTGGTGGTTGTTGATGTTTTGACTCTTTCATGATTTCTTCTTGCATTTTCTCATGATCAAATTTATCATGAGGAGGTGTGATATATGCGAACGCCTGCGCCTTTTTAGAAGGTGTCTTTTGAATACTTGTAATAGTTTGAGACATGTTTGAGTTTTGATAATTTTTTTTGGGTGAAGGACTAGCTGAATCTATCCACTCTGAATTAAATAACGTCGGGTATGTAGTTGTATTTTGACCACTTGTATAGTAGATACCTGTAGAAGATGAATTTGGAATTATTGCCGAACCTTTGAAAAATCTTCGATTTATATGATTATCGTTATTTTGAAGATTATGGTTATTGTTTATATTAGTATTCAGATGACTTGAATAATATTGCGGTTGATAATATTCTTGTTGATTTTGATTTTGTTGTTGTGAATGACTTTGTATATTCGGTTTTTGTTGATCTTCCTCGGTATATGAATATCTATATTGGTATTGGATGCTAGAATCAATATCCGCCATACTGAAATCTCATGTAAAAATTTGGCAATTTTTATAAACAATGACTTATATATACTAATCAATTAAAATTACAAAACAGACACACTGCAAGCAAATTTTCTAATAAGACTAAGATTTTTAATACAACGTTAATACACACATGTATTAATTGAGTCACAGAAATGAAAACTTTAGTCGTGATAATGCGTAAATTAACTGAATTAATGTATAACAAAAATAAAATTATACGTGATTTTTACTCATAAAACAAAAAAATAAAAAGAAATGGCATCTATTCTGCAATTTAGGTTAAGAAAGCGGGGGATTGCGAAACTTTGAAAGAACATCGGTTACTTGTGAAAAACAACTTTAGGAATAAAAAAACCTCAAAGTCGTGCGTATTGCAGAAATGAAACGTTACATTGAATATCATACAAAATGTAACATGAAAAATGGTTAGTATAGATCAATAGTATTTAAGCTAACCACGTTCATAATTCAATTACATCAATATAATTTGAGAATTTACTGAAATACAGTAAATGAATAAATAAAATTAATAAATGAATAAATAAATAATGTAAACTAAACTCAACTACTGACCTGAGTAGTATCAGAATTGGGTCCCATTACAAAAGCACCAACGCTTCCCAAATAACCTTCATGTCTTAAAAAATATGAATTCATATCACCTTTAGACCAGAAATTAACTGCATAACTCAATGTATGTATAGTTTCCTTATGGCCCGAAATATATGAACCACCAAAGTATATTCTTTTCAAATTAAGTCTAACAGCTTGTAAATATGCAATTTGACCAATATTATTTGAAATCAGATAAAGTAATGATCTCGCAATATCTTCGGATTTAAATTGTTGAAGTTTTTCTGAAGGTGATAATTTATTTAACAGATTGTTAAAACGTAATTTTTTAAAAACTTTTGCAAACGACAGTGCAATATGGTTTGATTTAAGACCTATTTTATTATAACTTGTACCATAGATATCACCAACAAGTAAATCAATATTGTCATTATTTCCTTTCAGAGCCATTTCTAACATTTCATTATAATCTTTAGCATCTGTCAAAAGTGACAAAAGTCCCCATAAAGTACCACCACCAAGAGAAGAACCACCAATTCTTTCGAATCCGTTTGGACCTGAGCCGGTAACTTTAATTATAGAAACACCACTACCAATATTAACGAGCAAGTATGGGTATATTTCTGATTCTTTTAATGAATGATTCATTGATTTGGTGTCTTTTTCGACCAAATCGTATGTAAAAATTTCGTTTGGGATTTTTGTTATTAACCAATCTAAACCCTTAATAAGACATTCCATTTCATCTTTGGCTATAATCTTCATTGGTAATTTATGTTTTTGAAACGATTTAGTCATCAATTTAGAAAATTTATGTGATCCACCACCTGTAGCCATGATATATGTTATTGGAGGTTGAGATTGTTTATTTTGCATTGATTTTTGTACCAACTTAATCATATACGCAAGTGCTTCCTTATGGAAGTTTTCAGTTTGGAAATCTTTAAAATGTAATTTCCCACCGCCATTTAATACTCGTTTACTCTTTGTAAAGTAAACCAACTTGGTCAAAGTTCCTCCAATGTCTACCGACATGTGTATAATCTCTGAATTATGTTTTGGTAATGTGATGTTTTTGGTCAAATCGAATTCTCCATCGATATCTTCCTCTTCATCTGCGGCGGCTGTATCCAAAGTCAGTTGATTTGCGGTCAGATCGTCATCCTCGGATTCAGAGCTCGATTCGGGTGATGGACTAGGAGTTGTTGAAGATGAATTACCAGAAGTATCTGAAGAACTATCTCCTAACAAATGGTCGTTTGCAATATATGCCCCAGAACAGTCTATCTTGATTGTCCCTGGGTATGCTTCACCCAAGTTAACTTGTGGCATTGTAAATCTCGATAGTATGTGGTTGATAGATAGTTATTTCTTTAGTATTTTTGAAAAGTATGAATGTTTAGTTAAAGATCAATTATAAGGAATATATACAAGCAGACTTCAACATGTTCAAATACTTGTTGAAACTTATCAATTGATTTATGCGGATTAGATTATTCGTTTAGATTTATATATCGCAGCTTTAAATTTTATCGTATACAATTTGGGGCCGCCGCCCGAAAGTTTTTTTTTACTCATTCTATTTTTTTTGGTTTCCCACAAATTTTTTGCCTTATTCAGCAGATTTTTTTTAAAGTCCGAGGGCCAAAATTTCCAGGCTACGTATTTTTATTTGATGCGATATAGATTGGACTTATTGTAAAACATATGTATATATATTAACTCACTTTTTAGTTAATAAATGCCAACTTTTTAATTACATTTCATTTAATATCAAATTCAAAATTTCAAATTAAGGATCATAATGTATGATAACGCATGTTTAGTAATGATTTTCGGATACAGAAAATTAAATATCCTTTCAAGCGCGCTCACAATCAAAGTATTGTTGGGCTGTTAATTGAAAAACTTTCTTTTTAATCAAAAGTCATATGAATCAAATCAAATCAAGTCATGTGACTTGACTCCAATTTGGGTTCTCTATTAGATTTAGCTTCTCTTAAAATTTCGCACTATGAGTTAATAAAAAAATGTATGCATAAGAATTAAACTTTGAACTTCAATATAAAATCGACAAAAAAATGGGCCTGCCATTGTTAGCTTTAACAAATAGGTTTGTGCCATCGTTGTACAACTTACATTTGAATGTCAACCATACAAAGCCCAACTTTTCTGGTAAATTGACAATTGATCTTAAGCATAATTCAAATTACGCATTGAGCTCTAAAAATGAAGAATTCAACTTAACTTTACATGCTTCAAAATTAATTCTTACAAATTGTTTGATTAAATTCAATGATAATGAAACTCCTTTGAGTGTTTCATATGATAGATCTAATCAACAAGTTACGTTGAAAGCACCAGTGATTCTCGATGATTCTGTCGATGCCAAAGTTGTTATAAACTATATGGGTCAGATAAACTCTATTCAAACATATCAAGACAAAACACAAGGGCTTTTTAAAACAAACTATTTGGACTCGATAGCGGGCAAATCAAACAATTTTGTCTTAGCCACTCATTTTCAACCTTTTTATGCAAGATTGGTCTATCCATTGATTGATGAGTTGAATTGTAAGATCCCCATTCAATTGTCGATAGAGACGTTATCAAAGTTTAAAGTCATGTCCGTAGGCAAATTATTAGAATCAAAATTAGTTGATTTCACTGAAAATGCAATTTTTAAATTTGAACAAACTCCTCCAATAGCATCTTCTGTTTTTGGATTCATAATTGGTGATTTTGAATTTGTTGAAAAAATTATTACTTTAAAAAATCAAGAATTACCCATTAGAATTTATACTACTATTGGGGATTCTGCACAAGCTAATTATGCTCTTTTACTTACTGCCCAATTTTTACCAGTTGTTGAAAAATTATTTGGAATCGATTATACCTTATCTAAATTAGATTTTGTTGCATTACCATTCCTCTCTGATGGTGCTATGGAAAATTGGGGATTGATTACTGTTTTAGCCAACCAAATCCTTACGAATCCTTCTGATTTGAATGATAAGTTGAGATTACAACAATTAATTGCACATGAATTGGTACATCAATGGCTTGGTAATTTGGTTACATTCGACGATTGGAACAACTTGTGGTTAAATGAATCTTTTGCCACATGGATTGGGAATTACGTCATTTATGTATCTAATATTAATCAAAATGATCCAAATTATAATTATGATCTTAATGAATTAAATAATTATGAGACTTTTTTTGACAAGGATTGCTTTGTTAATGAAAATGATAATTTATCAATTACAAGCATTCATGAACATATGTCCAAGTTACAAATCGACAACAATAGTTCGACTCAAACTCTTTTCAATAGTGATGCATATGAAAAAGGTATTATTTTAATTGGAATGTTGGCAAAAAGTATAACTTATGACAAAGTTTTTGAAGGTTTGACTAAAGTTTTTGAACAATACAAATTCAAGACTATTAAGGCATTTGATATATGGAATATCCTCAATGAGAACACTCCGGTTGAAGTTCTGTCAATGGTTCATTCATGGCTAAGATACCCAGGTTATCCAATATTGAAGGTTGAACAGCGTGGTGATAAATTAAATTTTGAGCAACATATTTATTTATACAATTTGAACCCATCGCAGATTAACTTGGAAGACTATCCATATCACCTACCATTACAAATCAAATGTTCAAACGACAAGTTATTGAACATAATTTTGACTGATAGATCTATAGATTTAGAAATTGGATTGAATCAATTGATTAATGTTAACTCAAACCGCACTGGATATTATAGAACAATTTATTCATTAGAAATTATTGAAAAATCCATTATTCCAAATATCATTGAAAATAATATCAATACTATTGATTTAATATCTATTATTAATGATTATGGTAAAATTTTAGGTACCATTAATTCTGAAAGTGATGAATTTATAGCAATGATCAAAATATTTGATAGTTTGACCCACACCAATTGGAAATTGGATTATTCTGTTCTCAAAATTGTACTCAATTATTTAGAAACCATCAACAGCATCTTGTTACACTTTAGTGATTATAACAAGTTTGATTCATGGTTACAAAATTTCACGATTGCTATTTGCAATAAGATAGATGATTGGGATACTTTAACTCAAATCAAATCCACAAATTACTTTAAAGATGAAATAGAAGTTAAGAATTCGATTTTACAATTTGGTCTTGATAATAATTTTTGTCAACAAGTTGCTAAAAAAGTGTTTAAATCATTTTTAAGTTCGAATAGTAACAAGAATTTTATTCCAAGAGAAATAATGACATCCACATTTAATTTAACAATCAGAAATGCTAATCAAAAAGAATATAAAAAAATCTTGGAATTCGTAAAAAATTCAAATGTTTCATTCTTAAACAATACTAATTTGACAAATCATGAATTACAAACCGTTGCATTGTCATCGTTATCTTTTGTTAATGATGATAGTTTGCTTCACAAGTCGATGAATTTTGTCATGACCAATATCGATTCAAAATTGATTGAATTGGGATTGATTGGTTTCCAATTCACCAAGTTGAAAGAACGTAAATTAAGATTATTCAACTGGTATAAATTGCATTACGATCAATGGGTATTGAAATCATTAAGAAAAGGTTCTGACTGGGCAAAGCAAATGTCCATGACATTGAAAAATATCTCAACAATCATCTTGGGTGATTTAATGCAATATGATTCAGAATTGATAACCTTGAAAGAAAAATTCATAAATGAAAAGAAGATGGGTGGATTACCTCCACATGGTTTGGTCGAACTTGTTGAATCATTAGCTGATCAAAACGAAGAAAAACTTAAAGTTGCTAGTTTTTATGATAAACTAGTCGAAAAGCTTTGAGCTGTATGCCAAGGCCTTTTCTTGTAAATAGAGTTAAACTAGACCGTACATATGAATATAATTTTTTTTTACCTATCGTATTGTAAAACTTTATTTTACAAATTAATTTAACCCAAAACAATAATTACGTTTCAAAATGGTAAAGTATGGCTGATCCTTGAAACGGAAAAAAATACAGATTCGAAACAAACTGATACATTTGCAAAAATTGAAAATCTTGTGACTACAATAATATGATGAAAATTATCACATCACAATGTTATCTTTCGTTAAAATATATATAATAATTCTATAAAATGTATTATCGCCAGGATGAAGAATTGAAGATTGTAGTTAGATAACAATGATTTTTTTAAAAGGTAGTTTCAAACAACCCATTTGATACCTTTATCTTTATAAACATTATTCAAAATTGAGTCAGCCAATTGATCTGAATCGCTCTTTTCTTCTTCTTCATGATCATTTTCGATATTTCCAGTTTGAGTTGGGGAAAACTTTTCCTCGATGATCGAATGAATGCTAGCACTATGTAATGAATTTGTAGGAGTTGCAACATGCATTCGTGGAGGTGGTGGGATGATGCAATCTTGATGCGAATCCGACAGTGTTGCCGATGAAGAATGATTTGTGATTGAAGCCGATATTGACATATTTCCTGATGTTGTGAGTGTACTTGAAGTAGAAGACATAGAGTCCTCATCGTCTGGTTGTTGCAATTCGTGGGAAAACGTGGAAGAAAAGGAGCTCGATGACGAAAGCGATGTCATCAAAGGAGCAGGAGAAGGGATCAATGGAGATGAAACTGAATGCTTTCTCGATTTAAGTTTGAGAGACCCATTTCTGCCAAACACCTTGAAATTGGGCAATGAATTGGATCTGGCTCTTGGATTGTTATCGACGGAGTCTGTCTCTGTGTATGGTACCAGTGAAAACTCGTTGCTAAATTGTGGACTGCTGAAAAGAACTGGTTCTTCTGGAGTTTTTCTGAAAAATTTCAATTTACTCTTAGTCCGTCTCGGAGTAGATCCCGGAGTACTTGCATTGGAAGTTTTCGGTGAGCAATTGATGTCTGAATTATTTAACATTAAATTCATGTTACCCGTATATTTTTCAATATAGTTTAGTACGCTTAATTGAAACAAATACGAAGATGATAGACTTATATATAAAAGTATACCTATTACATTGATCTTGAATTGAAAAGAAATTTAGAATGTGGAAGTAACAGATTTAAAAAATATGTGCCGCTGCGTACACAATCACGAGTAGATCAAAGTGCGGATAACACCTTACAACTATTATGCCGATAGTGTATAACGTTGTCTCGGGCATTATTATTTTCTGCGTACCTTCGAGTTATATACAGTAAAATATGCATTAAATGCCGTTAAATCTTTTAGCTACATTGCATTTTTTGTGAAAAAAAAAAGGAGGAGACAAACAAACCTATGCGAGATTTGTTTGAAAGCATTATATCCATCCTGCAATATGTATAGCACAATTATTTAAAAATGCATCTCCTATCTATGTCTATACAAACGAAACCAATATGTTTCATACTCTTAATTAATTTAAGGAATTTTTATTTCCGTGACTGTGACCAAAACTGTAATCGTATGAAAATTAGGGGCGAGAGCCGCGGTGACAGAGTTACGTTCGTGTGCATTACAACCTTAAAGATACGTATTTTTCTATCTCGCGTCCAACTCCTTCGAGCCTTTAAAAAAGGAATAAATACAAGAAAAGAGTGTAGAAATAACAAGAGCTCCTTGCATACTTCAAGGTATACATTACTTGTAAACATCCTCCCGTTCATGCTCGCATTCAATCGTCACCAAGGAAGGACAATCAGCATGGAATATCGTTAATCAATTTAATTAATTGACAGGTAGTTATTTAATATGTTTCTCGCTAGTTTTATTTGAATGATTTCGCTAAAACATATACTTGTTATCGTATCCCTATGTAATAGAGTCTTCGAGGTTTAGGCTACTTGATCACAATGAAAAAAAAATGTATTTATTGGTCCCCCATTATTTTCCTGCAATCTATTTGGATGTAAAGCTGGCTATTCCAATTCTAGACAAATCAAGAGTCACAAAGCTGAAATAAATTAACAGTTTTCGGTGGCGTCTACATTTTTTCGTAACGAATGCATTTATTAATTATACATATTCCGCGGCAATACAAAAAACGCTGTATTTAAAGCCTTTTTTGACCATCGCCAGCCTTTGGTGGATAACTACCAACATCAGTGTTGCTGATGGAGGTACATGTGCACCAACTTTCCTTAGCAACTTGGCTCATGGCACTAGGGATATGATAACCGCACCCAACCCAGGTGGTGTTTTCTATATTAATATTAGTATTGTGACTATTTTTCGTTTAACGTTGAAGTATTTCTTTTTTTTTGTGATTCAGCTTTGATTCGCATAAATTCTCAAAGCATTCCTCGACATTCTTCAACTATAGGGGTACAGGAACTCGGGAATCAATACTTCAATGCAAAGTGGTCATATGACTTACGGCAAGTAGGGCATGTAGTAGTTCTGCACATTTCTCTATTTTTGTTTAAGGTTTTATATGTAAACTTGAATGAAATTTTATTAGATCTAAACTTTGAAAATTAGACGATGAGACTCACTATTTATGGCGCAGAAAAAGAAATTCGGAACGGGCCTCAACAAGCTGGATATTACGGATATTTCAGTAAATACGAAATCTTATTTTTGCCACCCACTTAACTCTCTATTATATTAGTCTATCTATTTATTAAACGGTGCAGACTGAGCCAAAAAAACCTGGAGGTACAAACGTTTTACTTGAAAAATGATTCAAGTTAATGGTTCAAGATCTTTCATTGGATATTAATGCCTCGGAAGAACCTTTCCGTGTAACGTGTTCAATGAAACTGTTTATCACAAACCAAATTACTGTTCGATGATATTTGCAGTACGTATCATATTTTGCTTTCTTACTTCTTTGAGTCTTTATCCTCTTCAGCTTCATTTTCTTTCAATTGCTCTTCTATATCCAAATTTTCTTGAATATTCCACAATTGTGAATACAACGAGTCGGGGGTTTGTAATAAAGAATGGTGCGAACCTTCTTCATGTACATGACCCTTGTTTAACACAATGATTTTATCGGCATCGGCAATTGTTCTCAAACGATGCGCTATAGAAACATTGGTGCTTTGATGGATCTTCAGCACATCTCTAATAGTCCTAAGCAACGATTGTTCGGTGTGAGTGTCCAACGCGCTGGTGGCTTCATCGAAAAATGTGATTGGAGCACGTTTTAAGAGCAATCTAGCGATGGCCAATCTTTGCTTTTCGCCACCTGAAATCATCATACCACGTTCACCAACGATTGTTTGGAGACCAGCAGGCAATTCCTTTATTAAGGAATTTAATTGAACTTTGTCAATCATCTCTCGGATTTCGGCATCGGTAGCATCTAATCTCCCGTATCTAATGTTCTCCAAAATGGTGTCATTGAATAATGGAGTTTCTTGTGGGACAATACCAATTTCTCTTCTCAATGATTCCAACGTGACTTTGCTGATATCCTGACCATCGATCAAAATTCTACCTTGGTCAACATCGTAAAATCTGAACAACAACCTAAGAATTGTAGACTTACCACTACCAGAAGGACCAACTATGGCAACCTTTTCTCCAGCAGGAATGGTAAAACTTACATTGTTCAATATTGGTCTGTCTGGATGGTAACCAAAACTAACATTCTCGAACTTGATCTCACCTGGAATTCGGGAAGTGTTCAACACCAATGGCTTAGCATTTGGTAAGTCTTTAATTTTAACTTCATGGTTCAGTAACTCGAATAAGTTCTCCATATCTAACAAAGACTGCTTCAAATCTCTATAGACGGAACCTAAGAAGTTTAACGGGACGCTCAACTGGAAAACTAGCTGATTGATCAAAACTAAGTCACCAACACTCAATGCACCGGTGGCAACGCCTTGACAACCCATATACATCATAGCAGTCAATGCACTGGTAAAGATCAAGTTTTGACCAACATTCAAATATGCTAACGAAGTTGCAACCTTAATCGAAGCATTTTGATACTTGGTTAATGCATTTTCATATTTGGAGGCCTGATATAATTCATTGTTGAAATATTTGACCGATTCATAGTTGACCAAAGAGTCCAAAGCAACCGAAGCAGCAGTGTTATCTGCATCATTGGCTTGTCTTCTGAATTTGGTTCTCCATGCGGTAGTCTTCACAGTGAAAATAGAATAAGCCAACATAGTGAAAAATGTGACGGTTGCAAACAGAACACCATAATTATAGGACAATATACCACACACGACAGATATTTCAAAAGTAATTGGAATAATGTGAAAAACCAAAGCACTTAATACATTACTAATACCTTTAGTACCACGATCAATAGCTCTGGTCAAACCACCAGTCTGTGTAGATAAGTGGAATTGTAAGTCCATATTCAACAAGTGCAGGAAGGTGTTGTAGGCAACTCTCTTGATTGCACTTTGAGATACCATTGCAAAAACTGCATTCCTCAATTCACCAAACAAAGTAGCACCAAAACGCATACCACCATAAGCCAAAATCATACTACCAATGACAGTACCAACGGTTCCCAATTCTTGTGACCATTCTATATTCATATCATCTACAATACTTTTGAAAAAGAAAGGCACTTGAACATTCATAACCTTTGACGCGATCAATAAAGCAAGTGCAAGCACAACTCTGAATTTAAAGCTTGGTTTATCCTTTGGCCATATAGTTGCCAACAATGATTTAACCATCTTCCCTTCGGAAGTCGAAATCTTACGACCAAAAAGAGTCGAAGTACGATCGTTTGTATTATTTAATCGTCTAGTTGAAGTACCAAAGTTTCTGATACCAAATCTTTGTGATAAAGTCGGTTGCGATAGCACCGGTTTAACATTCGTAAAACTCGCAAAATTGCGGAATAGCGGTTTCACATTAATCAGCCTAGGTCTGAAAGGAAGAAGCCTTAAAGGTAAACCACCTTTTATCATATTGAAGTTGGCCTAATGAAAATATTGATAAATTGATAATTCGAAACTACTGAGGTTATTCCTTATTTTTTGCACAAACTGTGGCTCTCTTGAATAGCTTTTGTCGTGTGCGTACCTATTTTGATTGAAAATTCAAATTAATTGTAGATCCCAACTAATCTGATATTACGTAATTTGCACCCAAAAGATTTTTTAATCTGCAATCGAAACGAGGAAGAAAAAAATTATTTGGTTGCCGATCAAACTATCAGACAAGATTATAATTAAAAAAGCTTACAGTTTGATAAAAATAAAGCACAATTGCTATATATTCTATATCTTAAAGATTTTTTTTTTTGCATTTACGTAGTTCATTTTTTACATTCATCCTGTTTTCTCTGGTAGATTTACTTGTGACCACCTTCAACCAAAGCTTCTTTGATTGCGGAAGTAACCTTGTCAACGTGGCCTTCATATACAGAGTAACCCATGTGGCCAACCCTAAAATACTTACCAACCAATGCCTTGTGAATACCACCGGCAATGGTAAATCCCTTCTTGGCCAAATTGCCCAAGAAAGCTGGGCCGTCTAAGCCTTCTGGAAAGTAGACTGAGGTTAATCCATGGGCAGCAACCCCGTGGTTTACTGGTAATATCTTCAATCCCAATTTTTCCATTTCTAACTTGAAATGAGTAGAGACTTGTTCATGCTTAGAGAATCTCGCATTTAAAGTTTCGCTCAAAATTTCATCTAAAGAAACCTTCAAAGCAGTGATAGTTTGAACAGCAGGAGTTGCAAAATAAGCACCAGAACCACTTTCGTATGCCCTCATAATTGGAGTCCATCTCTTTAAGGAAGCAAAGTATGTTGATTCCTTTTCTCTGTTCAATGCCTTTTCAAGGGCTCTTTCAGAAGCATAGAAGATGGATAAACCTGCTGGAACACCAATCGCTTTTTGAGAAGCAGTCAAAGCGAAATCAATACCCCATTTATCGAATTCCAAGTCCTCGACACCAATGGAACAAACACCATCTACGATGACCAAAGTCTCTGGAGACTCCTTTTGAACAACTTTAGAAACGGCTTCAACATCGGTGACAACAGAGGTGGATGTGTCAACATGTGTGATAGTGATAGCAGAATACTTCTTTGACTTCAATTGTGCAGCAACTTTTTCCAATGGGACGACATCACCAACTTCGGCAGTAATAACATCAACATTGGCACCATAAACCTTCAAACAATCAGCGAAGGAGTCAGAAAAATAACCAGTTGCCAAAACAAGGACATTTTCACCTGGATTGACCAAGTTGGCAGCAGCAACATCCCAACCCAAGGTACCAGACCCGGCCAAGACAAAAGCTTGAGAACCTGCGGCAGTAGACTTGAACAATTTTCTCAAATTCTTTAAAACCGCTTGAAAGGTGGCAACGAATTCTGGTGATGTGTGGGCTTGAGATGGCGTGGACATGGCATCCAATACACCATCTGAAAATTCAATTGGACCGGGAATCATGGTCAATTTATGTTCTGGTTGTTTTCTGGTGGACATTTTTGCTGTGAATAATCTGGTGAGTGAATACGATCTATTGATTGTGTTGCGAAAAGGTAATCTTGTTGATAATTTAAATTTAGGGATCTTAACAATTGATTGTCCAAGTATTAACATATAGTACAAGTTCAACAAAAATCAGGTGCAATATATTAATTGGAAATCAGAAAAAGAAGTGTCAGATTTATATACTTCGGGAGTCATAGCCAATACTGCATGATAGTCTCCACCCGCAAATTAGCCCAAGGAGATATCCGAATACCCGAAAAGGGTATAAATTTATAGAGCGGAAAAAAACAAGCAAAGCTGGAGAAAACACTGTTCTAAGCACCGAATCGATTTTAGTCAAAGATAAGGTATTTGGATAGGTTACAGCGTTAATGTATATATCGTATCCGATACATAAAATAAAGACCATTTATAACAATATTAAAATTTACTATCCTGGTAGAAAAGTCTTTTGTACTAAGCTAAATTTTCAAAAAACATGTTCAAAAATCTGGAAAATATTCAAATATCAAGATTTTTTTACTTGCCCGAGCTTTGTAGATTAACCAAATTATTTGAAAAATCATCTATTAAAAGCTGAAAAAGATAAACATGTCTAGAGAACGACATCCAATGATCTTTTAAAGTATTAAATACGAAATTGGCACAATTACAACAAAGTATTTGGTCATCCAAACAAGAAATCATATTTGCTAATCTCTTTTTAACTCACATATTCAATCTGGCATCTAATACTTTGCATGGTAGCGCGGGGACACACACTTATTTTCATAAGTGTGATAGCGATAATCCGTATATCACGTTTCAATTTGTATCTTAATTTTATATTACACAAAGTATCGATGCTCTAATCGTCGAATAGGTAAACACTCAAATTACTAAAACAATACCTTCTTTAAAAAACACCACTGAAGACCTTCGGATTTATACTTGACATGGGTGGATTCGCAAGTTTGTAGATCTTGAAGCGCTTGTATGACGATCACCTTTACATCACAATGAAACTTTTCAATCGCAAAAGTGCAAAACACGTTGCGGATGCCGAGGAATTTCAGCCGCCTATGCCGACTCGATTTCTTTCGGGTGGCTTAAATTTAAAGAATTGGCTCTAAACCCCCGTCAACTTTAATGCATACAATGTTACGACATCTCTTACCTAAATAAACTCAAAACTCTTCTGTAGTATAAAATAAAAGCATGTCTCTATTCTTGAAACAATAGGACCACATCTCTCGTATTTGTATTCCTATACGGCTCATCTTGGAAATGGTTTGTTTAATATTTCGAACAAAGAAACAAAGATTGCGAATTTCGAAAACAATTATTTAACCGTCTTAACAGCGATCGAGAGAAAAACTATCAATTAATTCGCTGATAGCACCTGCAAGTCAATTTTTGACGTGCAAATCTTTAATACCAAACTTGCAGTTGTTCGGCTATAAGACTCAAGTTGTGTTGAAAAGCTCTAACTTTTCATGAAGATCACAAAAGAAAAAATATGAGTTATGTTCAATCAAGCAGCGAGCTTCTCAAAACTTTTATAAACATTAAATTGAGCATATTTCGAAACTCCACAAATTCTCGATATACAGCGTAAACATTAGGAGCGGCTCCTAATAAAATAGCTTATAATCATAACCGGGATTGAAATTTTGAGATCGCTCATAACAAACAAATTCATCCAGAAGTCAGCAATAGCAGCTGCAAATGAATAATAGGCTAAGCCACTTATATCTCTGTAAGTGACGTTATCTGAGAAAAATTGTTTTGACATGAAAAACAATTATATACAAGCCACTTGTATTGTTCTCCATAGAAAATCTATTATCCTTCCACAAAAATTCATGAAGGGACAGCGAATATTCTGTCTCTTTTCACATCAAGTAAGTATAATACGATCCTTTTCAATACTCGGCTCCATATAAGTTTTCTTATAGTACAATTGTAGAGCTTCCTTTAAAGCGATCAGGTTTCTAGCCATTTTTCATTTTCCGAATTTAAGGTTATGAGAAACTTCGATGCATGGGAGTGTTTTGCATGAAAAATATATGTCAAAATGTAACATTTTGATTCAATATTATGACAAAGAGTTTAACAATAAAAGCAACTTCCTATACTTGACTTTTTTTAGTTTGTGATATGCCAATCAATGTTCTTGAAATGTAGTTTCATTTTGACGTGGCACACCTTAAAGCATTGTTGTCACTACATTTGTAAGTTTTAGCGGTTCACCTTTGTCGACGACTTCTTTACGCATTTTACATATCAAGTAACAATGAATTTCACTTCTTGCACAAATGAAGCTCGGCGGAGAACAATCACAGGATTTCGTGTTTGCAATTTGAAGCTACCTTGAGGTTGCATGACACAGACATTTTTTTTGCAACTTGTTTACCTTTCCAATGATCTAACTAATGAAAGTTACAAATTCCAGTTTTATGGTGCCAAAACACAGAGATTTAACCGATATTCTCTAGAGTTTGGATAATTAATCTTTTGAACATAAATAGCGGACGAGTTTCGCCTGTTTTACTTTTCTTTTACTTTCTGTATCAAAAACAACAACTTCTAGACTAACTCTTTTCACTCTTTTAACCAACAATTCACTTTCTTTGATTTTATCATGTTATTCACTAAAGATGTTTTGGCAATAATTGCAACTTTTATGTTGAATGCATTCGTGGGTGCTGCTTTCGACATCAATGCTAACAACAACCTTGCTGTTTATTGGGGGCAAGATAGTCATGGTACTCAACAACCTTTAGCCTCCTATTGTGAGAACTCCCCTGCTGATGTTATCATGTTGGCTTTTATGGACAACTTCCCTAATATTGATTTGAACTTTGCTAATGCTTGTGGAGGTGCATACACTGCAGATGGTGTCTTGTACTGTCCTCAAATTGGAGAAGATATCAAGACTTGTCAATCCATGGGTAAGAAGATAATGTTATCTCTTGGCGGTCAAAAGGCTAGCGAAGGCTTTTCCGATGACACTCAAGCTACTACTTTTGCCCAAACTTTATGGAACATGTTTGGTCCAGTTACTGGATCTAACGACAACAACAGACCTTTTGCTGATGCTATTGTTGATGGGTTTGATTTGGACATTGAGAATGGTCGCCCAACTGGCTATTCTGCTTTGGCCAAAGAATTGAGAACTTTGTATGCTACTGATGCTTCAAAACAATATTACTTATCGGCAGCTCCCCAATGTCCTTACCCCGATGCTTCCGTTGGTAATGCCATTTCCACCGCAGACTTCGACATGATATTCATTCAATTTTACAATAATTATTGTAACATGAATACGAACGACTTCAATTGGAACACTTGGTTGGATTATGCTGAGAACACTTCGCCAAACAAGAACATCAAATTGTTTGTTGGTTTGCCAGCCTCTACAGCTGGCGGTTCTGGCTACATGGATTCGACGGATGTTAAAACCAAGTTGGCTAGCTTCCAAAATGACCCTAGATTTGGGGGTATTATGTTGTGGGATGCAGATATTGCTTGGAACAATATCGAAAATGGTGTCAATTATGCTCAACAGATGAAAAACGTTCTTAACTGGGCTCCTCCTCTTTCCAATGCAGTTGTTCAACCAGATGCCTCTTCTGGTCAAAACAATGTTCCAAATAATTCTTTTGGAATCATTTCTTCTATTGAAACTGGCATGTTAAGCATGCCTGTCTCTACTTCGCTCGACATTCCTGTTCCTACTTCGTTCTACGAACCTGTTCTTCCTCCAATCGAAACCTCGCTCGATATTTCTGGTCCTGTTCCTACTTCTTTGTACGAGCCTGTTCCTCCTCCAGTCGACACCTCGCTCGATATTTCTGGTCCTGTTCCTACTTCGTTCTACGAACCTGTTCCTCCTCCAGTCGACACCTCGCTCG